>JAPDSC010099052.1:799363-819158 GCA_026290005.1 Latrodectus geometricus | reverse complement strand
ATATATATATATATATATATATATATATATATATATATATATATATAATAAGAATCTATTTCTCATTTGATATTACATTTTGCAGTCATTTATTTATTTTGCAATAACAATTCTACGTAAAATCAAATTATCTGTTTGAAAGTAAAAGATAACATACATTTTTTTCTGCGTTAATTAAAACCTAAAATCTCTGCAAGTGTTCTTCGTAATCAGTTATAAATTAAGAAAATTATTTTGTTTATCAAAAGCAGAATCATTGGTATGTAATGAAATTAGGTTTCAAAACTTTTTTAAATATATATTTTTTATCTCAAAAAATTATTTATTTTAAATGAACTTAGATGATATGTAAATATTTAAATCTATATCGTAATTAAAGTTATTTCAGAAATATCTAATATAGTCCTGCTTAGTAAGAAATTTTACATTTCATTTTTAAATTTTCTTTGGAAGAGGTTTATTACACCACAATTGCAACACGTTTGACAGCTAGAGTTAGGATTTACAATATCCACAGCGAATTATTTTAGAGGAGTATTTTTCACAGGTAGTTCAAAAGTAAGTAAAAAATCTTGTTGTTGTTACATATGACATTTGGCGAAGCTAAGCCTGCCCGTCAGAGAGTGGGCGAATGAAGGCAGAAAGAGCGTCTTCCGTTTTTAAACAGAGCATCCAACCCCACGAGGGTGGGAGTACGACTTTAGTCTCATAGATGGCAGCACCATCGGGGTCTTCCAATTTAGATATTGAAGCCAAAGAAGATCCATGTCTTGGCTCTTAACACTTTTTGAGATATTAATTTGGAATTCGAACATGGAGAACATTGCGACCACGGCATATTTTACCTGCCCCAGTCACCATTGGTGAACAGGACGGATCTTCGGATAAGTCGAGATTCGAACTCACATTACGAGAACGACTCCCAAGCCAATCAGGCCATCGGAGCCTTATACCTATTTTTCCGCGAATTCAATTACATGGTGGATGTTAAGACACCTCATGACGGTTTTCAGCTGTTACAATATCCGTTACTCCTTGTCAAGAAATTGAGGTTTCTTTCACATTTTCATAGGAATTATTCATTTGTGATTAGAGGTGAGATGTCCTACAATATTGACCACTTTGTAACTCACTGATAAAAACAAGAAAATTTTTTTCGTAATTGACACATTTCCAATAAACTATTAATTGCAAATGGATTATCCGTGTCTACCCTTGAGAGCTAATAATTAATTTATTATAGTTCTGACAGAATTGATTATAATTCTTTAGTTAAACAGTCGTGAATTCGATTCCCACTTCATATAGCGATGGTTCTTGAGGTTCATAGTCCATTTTGCAATTGGCTGCAGTAATGATTGCAAATTTACCAATTATTTAAGGGTTTCTTTATTATCCTTTTGTAAAATATTAGATTACGATGTTAAAGTAAGAAACCTCATAATATTAGGACAGCAAAATTCTTATAAATAATTAAATAATAAATGTGTTTTAAGAGAGTAAAATAATTAATACTTTTATAAGTAAAAATTAAATGAGGCCGCTGTGGTTTGTTTGGTAGGGCGTTCGTTCTTATTAGTGGTACGTAGTGAGTACGAATCCCAACCCGACTGAAGACCCATCGTATTCGCTAATGGGAGCTGGGGCACATTAAATATGGCACAATGTCCTCCATGTGAAATGATACCCGTGGGAGTTTTCTGCTTCTAAATTATACGAATACCCATCCATGTTTGAGGCAACTATGGCACACCCATTGGTACCCCACAATATAAGTTGCCATCACTTCAGCTTCTTGAAGTGTTTAAAGGTGGAAATATAGCACTCATGCATTAGAAATAAAAATAATTAACAATTTCAAAAGTACACGTATGCTACTATTTATTAAACTATTATTAAATACGTAAATCCCTTATTTGAAGTAATAAATATTTTCGCATGGATTTATAAACTTTCGAACACTTTTTGCTTTATCGTACCATTTTTTTCCATTGGTAGTCACGAATTTCAAACTTAGTATTTTATTAATCGGTTTAACAGAATTCAAATTTAATCTTAAAAATATCAATCCTATTTATTTATTTATTTGCCTACAAAGCAATAAATAATTTTATTTCTAAGAAATTTAACTGAAAGTAGTACTTAAATTTTAGATTGCTGTTTATTTCATGAAGTATAAGAAATAATCTTTCCTTATCTTCTTCAAAAAACAAGGCAGAAAATGTTGTTATTATTACCATAATTAAAACACCTCCTGGCTCACTTTTTTGATAAGTGATCCACAAACGACAACTGATTCGCACGTAATCAGCGAATCGATTGTTCCGTTGCGAAGTATCCAAACGCATGTATAATATATGAGCAAGAACGTAATCGAACGGCGTAACTGCGACTGTAATTACTGGTACAGTCACGAATTCCATTATGAATTCCACTCAGACTTGGGTGACAGACTGGATGCTGCAATAGCCTTTGTTATCGATAAGATTTTAATTAGTCGCAGCTCACGGAAAGACAATGATTTCGTGAGTTGTTAAAAAGCGTCACTCTGCTTTAATTATACGCACCGATGGACACTTTTCTTTCTTTCATTGTCAAGGAAAATGTATAATATATATTAAAAGTCATTCTAATTATCATCGTTTCTGTGGCGGAAATTATTTGATTATCTTTTTTTTTTTTTACCCTGGGTAGAAAGCTCATCTACAATTAGTTTTTTATTGCCAACCGTGTATTTTTGCTTTCCAATTTTCACTAATAATGGATAGCATTCACGGGACTCAAAAAAGAAAATCCGGAAAACTCTCAAGCACCCACCTTGAAAGACGTAATGCAGAAAGCGAAAGCATAGCAGCTTCTCTAGTTGTTTAAGAGCTAGGAAATATATATTAGGTTGGGGAATTAAAAATCCATTATTTTTACGTGAACTTTATGTAACTTCTTTTGGATTCGCTTTGTAAAAAGGTTTAAAACAGCTTTCTTGTAGATTTTTAGGTCTTGCGCGTTACGACTGCTGGCATGCGGTTAACTTCGATCATTTTTGATATTTTATAGACATTTTCGACGATGCTATATCCACATGCGAGGTGCATCTCTAACATCAAAAATACCCGAACGGAATCGACGAAACAAAAATTGTACGTAACTTATTGTTACAGTCTTATACAGGACGATCAACACCTTTCACAATTTTAGCCACCCGGCTATCCTTTTCGCCGTTACAAGAGAAAAACGAAAATGTATCGAATTTTCTGTTTGTTTTCTTCCATTTTTAAAACCTTGTACACGTAACTGAATGAATCAAACAAAAAACTGCAAGAGAATATTTTAGTGTCAAATGTCACCTTTCCAACTAGCATAAATCTGAAATTGTTTAATAGATATCTCACGAGATAGCGATCACTACAGACGTCTACCGAAAAAATAATGGATTACTTTTTCCCCAAACTAATATATATAATCGACAAATAGCTATTTTTCAGCATTTATATATTATCTGAATCTTTTTTAAAACTCTTTTCATAGTGACCTTCCTTTACGTGTCACAAGGAAGAAAACCCGGAAAACTCTCAAATATCAATCCGACAAACGTACATATAAGACAACGCACTCGTCAGTGGTCAACAATAGCTTTCGTTCTTTTATTTGTTGCTCAAATGTTATTTCTTACATACATAGGGTAATTAGACCGGGAATTATAGTTTGGGATTAAATTAACATCCGTAAGCCTTTGGTAAGCCTTTAGTAACCTCGAAAGAAGAGATTGAAAGAATGAATGCAATAGAAAGTGGTGAGATAAAAAGCACTGGACCTATGATAAGAGCTTACGTACGCATGCTAGAGAAAGTCTTAGATCATCCTAAAAAATTTATATGTATTGTTGTATTTGCTTTGTTCTCGTTTAGTGTATTGTATTTCACCTTCGGTCCTGGAGTAAAGTTTTTCCCGAAAATGGATTCAGATAATATTTCAATAAAGGTTAGAGTAAAGGGATTCGAACTCAGGAACTGTTGAACCGAAGGCCAGGACGATAACAGTTTGGATGCCAGCTTAGCTAATTTATGTCTGAATAAACAAAAATAGGCAGAAAAATGCATTGCATTATTGTACTTGTATATCTCCCAGCACCTTTTTATTATTTTTTGCGCACTAATTTATAAAGCAAGATTTTTTTCTTATTATTTATAAAGCACGATTTTTTTTCTCTGAAATAATTGCGCATTTTCAATGGTTACTAATCTTCATAAACGTTAAGGTCTTATTCATTTATTTTTTTACAGAGTGAAGTTTCAAATAGTAAAATCTCTTAAGCAATTATTAAAATTCTTCTTTTGAGCATCCACGTATTTTTTAGGACAAGATCGCTTTTATTTTTGCAGGCACAGGAATTTCAATTACCTCCTACTATTCGCTTTGCTTTTATGGAGGTCAAATTGTCAGTAAAGGATTCGAAATCGCTTTTTGTCAAGCTGACGTTTATTTAAAACTAGTTAACGCTGATTTTTTCTTATCTTTATGAGCCATCATTTGCGGTTTAATTATGGCGAATGAAGCATAAAAACTGCTTTTTACGATAGCTGATGAATTGTTTATTGTGCGTTAGAAATTGCAATAACATTGTCTGAAAAATCACTAAAATACAACAAATTGTATTTATGTATGTAGATTCCATATAATTCCCCTAACAATTGTTATTGACGTTGTCTAAGAATTTTTATTCTCCAATTTAAGATTTGTCTCATTTTTGTACTTATATTAAAATTAATAAATTTTTAAATCAAATTATACTACTGGTATTTTTAAAATTTTATTAAAAAATTTTCTTTTATTATATAGAATTAAAAAAATAGAGAAAATAGTTTTTTCCATTAAGTCATTGGCTTAGGCGTCGTTTTCACGATTGAAAGACAGGGAGTTCGAATCCCGACTTAACCGAAGATCGTCTTCACTAAGGTAGTAGGGTCACGTTTAATATGTCGTGGGCGCAATATCTTCCACGTGAAATGATACCTCTGGAGATAGCACATCAAGTATTTGGGGATCCATTTCTTGGCCCCTGCTTTTAACTATATATATATATGTATATCAGGATGGGCACTAATTGGTTGAAACTCCGACTTTCAATTCAAACTCCCCCTTAAAGCTTTATAATGGTTCAAAGTTATCTTTAAATAATGGGCTATATATATATATATATATATATATATATATATATTGAGTTAACTATATTGTGTGTGTGCATAGAAAAATGATCTTGCATCACAAACCAAAGTCGTTGATTGGTTTAGGTTCAAATCCAACATGAAAAGCATTGATATTGCTTTTGATTCGATCGTATGAAGAATTTATCACTACTTTTTTTTATTAGAATTCAATTTGAAACCCAGTGAAATATCTGTCGCGCAATGTGTAGTAAATTCATTATTTATAAATTGAGCCGCATTGTTTACTTTAAAAGTTACTAGATCCATAAAAGCTTGATGACAGTTCCCGTTCCTAATTCCAGAGTCACGTACTATAGCTGTTGCCGGTAATTGGGGAGGGATAATTAAATACCTAATCCCTTATGCCAATTTATAGTTGCATATGGAAATTGAAGTACGTTGTACTACTACACCCGGAAGGAGCACACTAAGAAAAACAAATTACACTAATATTAAATAAAGTTAAAAATGTTATTGTGATTTAAACATGCTTTCTAAATGTATATAAATGTGAAAAAACCGGAGGGAAAATGTCTTACTCTCACCTCAGAAGGTTGTAAGTTCAATACAGGGCACACCCAAGGATAACCTTGTAAACAGTTCTATGTGTATGGTATTTATGTGTGTGGATGTGTTATAAAAATGAAAATGACAATTCAAGTACCGAATTCAAATCACTTGATTGTCGATGTTATACGATGCGAATTGGCAATTATGATGTAAATTGGCGATGCTATACAATGTAAATTAGTGATTATTATACATTATGATGTAAATTGGGGTCGTTATACGATGTAAATTAGCAATTATGATATTGGCGGTGTTAAATATTTCACTCAACAGACACGTCTCTCGGATTTAGGAGTTTCCATGGTTTTCTCCCTTGCGAAACATAAATCAACTCTCTGATAATGTTCTCACAGAAGCTAGTTACGAGGTGGGCATAACTTACAACAGACTTATACTGTTAGGCAGATCACAGCGTGTTGTCAGAATATTTCACACTCAGTAAAAACAAATCACTAGAAACATTTACTATCAGTTAGATTACTTCGCCTATTTATCTAATAAAATTTTATGCACAAATTGCAGTCTTTGGAGAATTCTATTTCCATATAGAAAAAAATTCTAGAAATTCATCTCGAAATAACTTGGCGATATATAATTCATCGCCAAATATGTTTCAATGCCGTTTTATGAGAAAAGAAGAGCCGGTGTTATAGGAAATAAACATCGCATAAAAGAAAGCTACGAATGCAGCGAATTATCGAATTCTATGTCCCGGTTAATTTGAAGAAACATTTCCGAAGGAAGACTATAACCGGAAATCGATGGAAGAATAAAAGCTTGATGTACTATATCATGACTATAACATAATTGTCGGACGGTTCCAAAGACGGTTACAGTGAAGCGAATGTTATCTCGAGGGAACGTTATTTATTTATATAGAATTCGTTATCTTATATCTCTGAAAAACTGCATTTATAGTTCTTGAAAATCAATATTACGTTGGTTTTCATGACCCTTGAAATTTTTTTTTCATTTCTTTTATGTAATTCTGGTAATATGTTTTTATAGTAATCTTCCTTAACACGAATGTAAATAGTCCTATAATTCTTAAAGATGTTTAAAATATATTTATAACATAAATTTTACGTTCAAGTTTAAAATTATCATAAAATACTTATAAGTATAAATTATTATATAGAATTATTTTGTTGTAATTACGTTTATTACCTTTGAAAATCATTTTATATACGGAGCATTAAATTATTTTTTTAATTGGAAGTAAATTTTGTGATTTTTAATTTAAACAGATGTAAGTATTTGAGACATGGATTGTTTTCATTTTTTAAATTAAAGTTGAAATTTATTGTTCTTGAGGTGATAATAAAGAATATATATATATATATATATATATATATATATATAACATTCAGTGATTGGAGTTTTAACTCTTGAGAAGTTTCACTTGGGGCTTTATTCACTTTATGAAAAGTCGGTTACATATCCGTGAACTTTCATAAAGTGAAATGTTTGCCCTACAATTTTGAAGAAAAAACTGTTTTAATCGTACAAAGTATGTTACTTAACTATATAAAGAAGTTTTTTTATACAGTATAATTTTCTTGATTGAAACAAACTTTACCCTATATTCTTACTACGGATAGGGAGGTCTGGGTTCAAATCCCTGTTTGGGCATGGATGTACTTTCTCTCTCTCCTGTCTTTGTATGAAAGAAGTGTGAATGGTTCCCTACTCTGTAAACGGGTTCCTATGGAATGTGTGTGTATAAAAAAAACATTTCCTGTTATCTATTCTCTTCAATGTGAGCTCCAAAAATGTCCGTCATAACCTAACCTAATAAAAAAATCATTATAAAAATGTGCATAAAAAAGTATTTCCAATTGAAACCTTTTTCTTTTTCAGTATTCCAAATGAAACTTTTTTCTTGCTTTTTTGTTACAGCAAACTTACATTTATGTATTCAGTGCTTTTATAACTTTTTAGTTTAGTACTGTTCTATATAATTCTTATCACCGTATTTATCAGTCACTTAAAATACTTGGGCGTTATTTTCTTCAAATTTATTATTATTTTTTTCTTGTTATGCCTTACAGGCATACTGCTGTACCACGTTTTATTACCAATACACTTAGAATTTTATTTTGCCGATCTGGCATTTCTATATTCAAACTCGAAATATTAACTTATTGTATACGCATGCCTGTTCGTCAATGGGGTTGTATTCCAGGTGTTTAAAAATACCAAATTCAGAAACTCAAAAGCTTGTATCTAATAGTTTTGATTAAAATGGTTAAATGTCCTTAGTATTATATTTTACTTATTTTAGTTTGTAATGACAATGAATTATTTAAATCTTTATTTTATTTATTCTCAAATTTTAAACTAAAATTTATGTTATGAAATTATTTTATGTTTAATATCAAACTTGCTATTTTAATTTAAGTCTAATTATTGGCATGTTATTAGTTTCTTATTTATAAAAGGTTCTATTAATAGAATGAAATACTTTATAGGTATTTAAACTTCTAGCTAGCGTTTCTTTAGCTGCATTAAAATTTGATATTTGTTGTTCTGTTTATTGCTATAACTCATTTGCAATTAGCCTAATGATGTTTATTTATTTTTTTCTAACGGCGGGTACTGGGTGATTAATCCTCCGCCACAACAAGATTGGAAACTGATACTCATTTAGCGTTACCCGGTGGGCACCTGTGAACCATGTTACGGTGTTACGAGTAGCATTACCCACGTCACACCACCACAAACCCGTTTATAGGGAGGGCCACATTCATACATCATCTCAGGAGAAAGGAAGGAAACGTCCATGTCCAAACCGGAATTCGAACCCGGGATCAACAGCCTTAGAGTCCGGAACGCTAAGCACTCAGCTATTAGCCGACCTAATTGAAGGTATTGGTAACATGACATCTGCCACAGATACCTAAATCATGGTAGAGACTGACACTTTTTCAACATCAATCAAAGCATTTCTTTGGAATGTTAACAAAAACATCTTCTATCCGAATCCTAATTTAGGATCGGTATTTCAACAATGATTTATTAACTATCAAAAACAATTACTCGCCACCTTGTTGGAGGATGAGAAATAACACCCACATTTGCAGACAGTTCATAAATTACCTGCTCCCCCGAAGAAGTAAATAATTCGCAAACTCTGCATTTTTCCGAAAAACATTTCCCCAGGCGAATTGCTATTTGAGTGTACTCCCCATTATATACATCACAAATGCAAAAGTAAAAAAGAATTAGCGTTCTTTCCAGGGAATTTCATCTGGAATTTCCGCTGAAAACGACTGTTGCAATCCATCAACAGCTTATTCTTTCCATCGGATGACACTTTCGTTCCATCACTCCATTAGCAGAAGAATGGCAATCCTTTCTTCAATCGGCCGCTATTGGATTGCTTCATTCAATTAAGCAAATGCGTTCGCGATCGCACGCTCAAAAACAAAACACTCCTGAGATGCGGTGGAAGATCTCTGCTGCATCCGGGAGTTTCCCTCTCCATCTTCCTCCCCATCGTAGTGCGTAGTAGTAGTAGTAAAAGTAGATGCGGGTTGCTTTCGGCTCGCATTGGGGGTCAATCACAAATTGAAAGCTGCCTTCCCATGTTTCTCAAAAATGAGCGAGATTCATACCCGTCTATGTGAACACCGAGTCTATATTAAGATTGATTATGGGTCTTTCACGAACTTTATGAATACTGAGAATATCAAGAAAATTTCAAATTATTTGTTTAAATATTGATTTGGTGAACGAAGTCACTTTTCCTACACGAGATCTAGTTCGATCAGGGCAAAATTTTATGCCGAAGTTTGAATTGAACCCGCGGACCATCAAACTAAAAGCCAAAAGAGCAAACCATTTATGTAAAGCTCTTCGAGATATTGAGTCCCGCAATATATTGTGGATAACAGAATGTCACTGTTGTGACCGAATTTTAGGTTAGGTTATTGCGATTTATTATTTCATGGTCTCCTCGTGAACTAGAATTAGGTAGTGCTCTTCAAGGAATAAGGTCCTTGGTTCAATCCAAACTACTATTGAAAAACTGGAGATGGATATTGGCTTTCTATTTTCAACATGCACGTCTTTTCTATAGATTTGTGCTTGGAAACTTTTCGGGTTTCCTCCCTTGCGACACGTAAATACAGCCCCCTCCACCTATGTGAATTCCTAATGGAAGGCGATTTAAGCGTGGTAAATATTAAAATATCTTTTAATAGCTGTTGACCATTAGGTTGTCCACTACACGGTATCAAAATATTATTCGATAAGTAGAAACATGTACTTCGAGAGTAATGCCTGTTTTTGCATACAGAAGCCCCACGCATGCACAGTCACTCGATTTGTAATCAAAAGCATTTGTCAGATGACGAGGTCAACATCTGAGTTGAAATGATAGTGTGTCACGTTCCATATCAGCAGAGACATATTGGATTCACAATTCTTTTAAGGACCGCAAACGCGATATAATTTTCTTACAGAACCCACTAAGCATATTCACTCGATTTGTAATTAAGAGTATTAATCAAATGACGTGGTCGACATCTGAGCTGAAAGTATTGTGCCTCGTGCAGTCCATACCAGCAGGGAAATATTGGAACCACAATTCTTTTAAGGATACTTTACACGATATTCTTCGTCCTGGCTAAGTATTGACCGAGGAGGTAACACACGAGAGTTTGATTCTGATCTAACTTCTGCGTTTAATGTTTGGAAGGATTATAACATTCACTTCTTAGTAATACAATTCGTAGATTAGGTTTAATGAAGTGCGATTGAAAGAAAAATCGATTATATAGAAGATTACAACATTGATAAGTCAATTTATGCTAAGCAACCTGAGTTTATGTGTCTTTGCTGAAATAGTGCGAAAGTTTAGGGATAGAAGTACCAACTCAGATGTCACTCTCATCAACCATACTTCAAAATGACCAAACTACAGATTGCAGCATGTGAAACCAGCCTGTCGTAATGTTATAAAATACTGCATTTGTTACAATTATTTGCTTATATTTGTACATTACACTTTTGGCAACAAAATCCCACTTGTGTGTGGGGGCCATATTATTTGAGACGACAGTGAATTCGATTTAGGGGTCCTAGAGAACTTTCATTCAAACTTTCCAGAAAAGAAACTTCAGTTAGGTTACTTTCAGCAGGACAATGCGACATGTCACAAATCAGATCATGGTTGACCCGTGTTCATGAGATTTTCACACCTGAGAAGTAAATAAGCGCGGGTTTGTCGTCTCCTCGTCCATCTTCCTTTATTTTGTTCTTTACTTTTAATGACTGCTTTTGGGAACTGTTCGGCATCTAAGGATATCATAGCATCAAAACACAAGAACTGATGAGAGCACATATAAATCTCAAGCGTGGTAACGTGGACGGAGGTCACTTTCAGTGACTACACTCAAAGGGGGTGGCCATATTTAATAAACTACATTTTATTTTATGCGTCAAATTTTACTGTCACATTCTGTATTAGTGCAATTCGTATTTAAGCCATGCTACAAGTTTTTCATTTTGACATAGGATCACGGTAATCCGATTGATACTTGCACCATTCTCATATTCAAAGGTAGCAAATTCAATACCTCACTTAACCGAAGACAGTAATGTTGAGAGAGATTATGCCTGTTAAATACCCCATATAGTCCTATGCTTCTTTACATATTATGGTGTCACAGGGATGAGTGCACCGTATTAGATGTTGACGTTTTCGTTTGATCATGGTTTAAATTTACTAAGTGATTGGCGTGCAAAATTTAACCATCATGGTCAGTTATAAAAGTAATGTTATATGAAGTCACAGTTTATAATGATATAATGTTCGCTCCTTTTTTGCTAGTGTAACCCAATTCACAGTTTTAAATCATTCTCCAAAGACGAGCTCAACACCGGAGTTGGCTTCCATTTGTTGATACACCACGATGAAACAATCACTAAGATTACCACACCAGAACCATTAAATATGTTTAATATTTGAATTATCCCTTAATAATATTAACATATAATTGAATTAAAGTTTATGACCATACATTAATGTCTGTTTTATTTGAAAAAAACCTTTAATTTGATGCTTCATTGATCCGAACAGTTAAATTCAAAACCGTTGGAAGCATCTAATATCCATTGCATACTGCAATTTTCCGAGACAAGTCCTTTACCCACCTAAACTTCTATTTTCCATTGTTTAATCCTGATTGAGATCGGAACTGTGGAATCTTTCTCCTCTAACAACAATTTTGCCACTAGATTATGATAAGCGCAAAACATTTTTCAAAACAAATGTTTGAATCTTTTTCATGTTATGAGAAAAGGAAATTTTTAATTAAAAAGTTTTGACGAGCAGTAGTGGACAATTTTGTGTGAAAACTTTTCAGTCAATGGTTCATATTCATGCGTTGCAAAAGAGAAAACACGGAAAATTCCAAAGCACTCACCTAGATAAATGTGCTCATACAGAAACCCAACAACCCTCTTCCAATGTCCAATAGTAGGATCGAACCCAAGTTTTTTTCCTTCAAAGATCTCTTTTCTACCATTAAGCCATGGTGAACACCAGCAGTCACGTGAGGTGAATCACGATGAGTGCTACCCTCAGATTTTGGGTTTATAACATCGAAATTTGTATGGATTAATAATATAAAGGTGTTTCAGTAAAGCCAGAGAAGCATCTAATATTGTAAAAGGGAGAATTATCTATAATAATAAAAGCAAGTGTAATGTGTCTGACCGAGCTCTCCAGCCAAATCTATCGCACGCAGGGACCTGGAATTTTTTACATGGAAGCACAAGGGGGCTGGCCACCAGACCTCGAAGCCCGATTTTCGATTTTTGAATTAGAAAAATTTTAAAAAAATTATTTATAAAACTTCTTCTCGAGATCGCTGCTCGCCGATAGCTGATTCCGGGGTTGTACCAGCTCCTTTTGAGAAACAATTCTGGCGACCATCTTTTGGAAAATTTTCCGTTTAAAATATTTAGGATATATTGTTCCTTTTTATCGACGGGGAATGTTGTGTGTGTGGGGGGGGAAGAGAGAGAGACAGTCTACGTGTCCTACACTACTATTCCTGCGCTATTCACTTATCTGCATTTTCTAAATGCACGGGCAACGCCGGCGGGTACAGCTAGTACATAATAAAGTGAACCTCATTCTCCGGATTAGGTAGCAGAACTAGAAAACTCTCAAGCACGCACTCCTAGAAATGTGATGCGAAAAGGAGAAATAAAATAAAATTCCATTTTGTGAAGTGATGAGTATCGAATATGAGACTTTTCACTCCATAAAAATGCGTTTTTATTTTAAATCAAGTACAGTAAGCTCTATCATTTGGATCCCTTAGTTACCAAATACTGTTGTACAGTGGTGTGAATTGCTGTACTTTTCATATGATCTACTTTTGATTAGGCAAATAAGAGAAAACATGGAAATCTTCCAATAACTACATACAGAAGATATTCATGCTGAAAGATATTGCGACAGATAGATGCTGCAGTTTTTGACTTTTTATGTGCATATCTGTATGGTTGGTTTTTTGGTACTTTTGCTGGTTTCTTCCTTCGCAACTCATCAGTGTGACCCATTATTCATGAATTTCATTTCTTCAGAAAGTTAAAATGCTTACAATGCCAAAAAATCTTTATTTATTAGCCCTCAGTAATAGTCTGTTCGTATGTGAAATTAAAACGTTTATTTTCTGTTATTGAACCGTGGGTAGAATAGAACCTAATCCTTTGCCCCCCCCCCCCGAAAAGAAGAACAACGTGGTGAGTGACATCAATTTGGAAAAATCATTTGTAAAAAGATGGCTAAAAAGAAAAATATTTAATAAACAGCTCTCAGTTTAAAAAAAGAAAGGAAAAAAAATGGAGAAATGAATATGACAAGCGCATTGTTATACATTGAATAATCTAACTCTCATTCATATAGAAGGCATTTAAATAAATTCCTGAAAAAAAGTTCTTAAATAAAATTTTTTGGAATTAATATGGAGTGAGTTAGAGGTACAAGCTGGTAGATAAAAATGACAAGCCACCGGTTTCCTTCAGAGAACATAAGTGTTTGGAAGAAAGAATCTATCATATAAAGCACAAAATCGATATACTAATAGTTGCCGGTTTCTCCTTGTTCTTCTCATCATAAAGGAGCGGTGAATTATGGGTAGCGTCCCTTCTGTCGACTCCAATCCCCTCGTGAGTCATCGATAACGGTCGGGACGCCCGGCATTTTACACGACTAGCCCTCGCATCCTTTCGGAAACTACTCTTCCTTCCATCATAAAAATGAAATGCCTCGCGTTTTTCTGTTTTTACATCCACCCTTGTCTGGCGGAAGCACGCTCTAAGAAATAAAACTTCCTCCAAAATGCTCAGGTCATTGTCCGTAAAAATAAGTAAGAAATGCTCCTACTGTATGATATTGATCCCCGTCACAACCCATTCCGGATTTCTTCTACGTTACAGGAAAAAAAAGAGAGAAGTTCTTCCAGGAGTTATCCCGACGTTTTTCGATTGGTTCTCTGCAATCTAGAAAAAAGGAAATAACTCTTCCATTAATTTTGTTTGCCTTACAAAACTTTCTACATAAAGATTTTTCTCTTCTTACCTGAAGTTTTGTCAAATATAAAACCGGGTGTTTAAAATAAATCTTCCTTTTCCATTTCCTTGTCCAATAGCCAAGTTATGTTAGGTTTCAAGTATGTTTCCGGTCGTTTACTTGTGCTAAGGATGAAAGGTTTCAAATTCGATTCTAATCATTTTGTTGAAGAACAGAAGACAGATGCTATTTTTCCATTTTGTCTGCACATCTCTTTTGTAGAAAACCTAGGAGCTTTTACCAGGTTTTCTCTCTTGCATTTAAAACAACTAAAAACATTTGGAAAAATTTAAATGCTTATAAACTTTTAAATGTTTTTGCTATACCTTTATCTTAACAATAACAACTAAGCTTTAATAATATTGGTTTAAGCTAATAGCTCTCAACCAAGGGAATGACTATGAAAATCAACCTATATTTTTATCGAGCCACCTACTCTGTCTAGTGGTCAGCGTACTTGACTAATGATGGGGCAGGACCTGGGTTCGAATCCCGGCTCTGGAATGGATGTATTTTTTCTTTCTTTCTCTGTGTTTCTTTCTTTTCCTAAGATGATGTATGAATGTGGCCCGCCCTATAAATGGGTTTGTGGTGATGTGACGTGTGTAATGTTACTCGCAACCGTCACTTGGTTCACAGGTGCCCACCGGGTAACGCTAAATGAATAGTAATTTCTGGCATTGTTGTCGCAAAGGGTCAATCACCCAGTGCCCGCCATTATTAAAAAAATATTTTTATCAAAAGTTTATTTCAAGCTCTTTTTGGCATAACTATTACGGAGAGGTTGAAATGGAAGTTAATATTAAGAATTATTTTATATATAATTTTTGAGAAAGTGCTCTTTGTGCATTTGATAATATTAGCACTGTGTGTCTTAATTACATAATTATTGTGTAGTAATGAATAAGGACATTCTTTATTTCGCATTAGTAAATATGTAGTTTTTGTATAAATACTATTTAGTTCATAGCGCTGTGGTACAAAACAATACATTACTAAAATACTATTTAATTTCAATTTAATTTATACTAATTAGCTTAATAGAAAAATTTTGACGTAAGACATTTTTGGAAATTTACTGCATATAATTTTTCGGAAGGATTTTTTTCTTTGTAAATAGTGAATCGTATGTTTTTTAACAAAGAAATTCCAACTACTGACTTGACAGGTATTTAGAAAAAAAATGTAACGATCCTCCTGGCTGAGATTAAAATTTGGATTTTTTTGGGAGAAACAATTCTCCAGTTATATTTTTCCATGTGTTATAGCTTATTTTATGTATAAAAGGAAGTTCGGTTAATCAAAAATTGACGACGATTTGATTAATCGAATCAAGGCGACATTTATCGTGTCACCATCACTGCTGAGTCTCAATCATTCTCGATCCCAAACAACATGCTATGATTTTACATTTATTCTTCTCGGGTGGGCGCTCGGGAATTTTCCGTGTTTCCAGTCTTTTAAAACAAGAATACTGTCCACTAGTTATAAAAAGCCCACCAAGAAGATTCCTATCAGCTATCACTCACTATTAAATAAATCTGTGACTAAATCTATGATTTTTATGCCGTCTATAAATGGTTATTAACCGTAACCAACAAGTGCTTATTTTGTTTTCCTGAAGATAAAGGCAAATTTCGGTGCCATTTCTGACACATTCAGAAGAAATATTAAGATAACAGTGATCTAGATTTGCATTTTTATGGAATGTAGACATTGATGTCTTTTTAAGCAACCGAGGGAATTATCCGTTTTCGAATGGAACACCATGTAGGTCTCCATCAAACAGGTGCCTTCCAGGTGTAGTTTATATTCTGCTGTTATTGTTTGCACTAAATCTGCTCTTTTCTCCGCCCACGCTCATTCGAGCTTCGGTCTGGATGCAGTTAAAGTATAAATCAGTCTGGAACTATTCTTTATCTGGAAAGAAATAAATCAGCAATTCCTGTATATAAATAAAGAAAAGGAATTACAATTGGGAAGCAGTAAAAACTATACTTTTGTAGACAAAAGAAAAATCAATGCTTAAGAACAAAATAGGTACAATTTGTAAGCGAAATTATGTATCGTATACTTTTAAAAAGTAAAAATATGATTATTTATGTGCAGTTTATAATATTTTTAGAAATGCTATAATAAATCACTAAATGAAATAAATCTTAACTGATATTTAATAATCTATATTTAAAATATGATCTCTCTCTAAAGCTTATATTATCTGCAATAAAGAAAATATATAGTTGTTAAGAACACAATTCAAAGTTAAGCAAAGACAGTTATAGAAATTATTCAAAAAACAATAAAATTATCATATTTGTTGTCATTTAAGAATGGTGAACAATATACAAAAGGAATAAATTTGAAATATTTGTATAAAATACAATGTGTCATACGCAATTGTATAAAATGCAAAAGTTGATAAGGATTCATAATGCTTAAAAAATGCAATATCAGTACAGTTTGAATCACAAAAAAAAAAACAGTTTTTGTTTCTTAAATTGAATTCTAGAGTTGAGCATTTAGTTAGATTATTATTGTATATAAAATTGTTATTTAAATTACCTTAAACTAACGTTACAAGCCCGATGTTGTAGTGGCAGCTTTTTGTGCTCCCTATGCCCAGATTCGAGATTATCCTCGGGCAAAATTTGGGTTACCTGTAGTCTATATATACATCCCAACACACAAGTTCGTGGTTTTGTCCTTGGGATCGGCAAGGTCGACTCAGCCGTTCATCAGTGGGTGGATAAACCTTAATACCACACATGCTTGGGAACTAAACATTGGGAGTTTTGCGTTAGGCTGACGGCCTAATCAGGACATAAGCTTTGTACCCCAGAGCCCTTGGTCAAGAAAACAGGTATGAACACTGTAGGCCTTGGCCCCTCGATGGCTATCATGCCACAGAAATTAGTTTAGTTTAAACTAATGTTAACTTGTTAGATTATGCTCTGAATTAAAATTTTTTTGCCAATTAAACTAGCATTTGTAAATTTATTTAGCTCTAGAATTTGTAAGCATTTGTTTCTTTTGTGTTTGTTTGCAATACGTTTTCGGTTGCCTATTTTTGCTGACTAAAAAGTCATTTTGTGCAGCCAATCTCTTCTTAGATTTCTGACATCTCCGCGTTTGATTCATGGTCGAGTGACGAAGTCAACCTCTGATTTGCAATTTCTTATCTATGGCTGCCATACCAGTGGAAGAACATTGCGACCACGCCTTATTTTATGTGATACAGTCGCTATTGGAGAACCGGAAGGATCTTCGGTTGAGTCAGGTATAGAACTCATCACATCTCGGCCGCGAGAAATGCACTTTTACCAACCAGGCTAATATGGCTTTATTTTGTAAGTCTTGGACTGCTGTCTGGAATGTTATCAAATATGTTGTCAAATGTTTCGATTTATTACACTGAAACACGCCAAGTAATGAAGTCAACACCTGAGTTAGACTTGAGGAATATAAGGATGCATTTTTATATAATAACAATGTAAAACAATTCATCAATATTTTGCTTGTGTCATAAGAGAAATTGGTACTTGTTTGAATCCAGAGCTATGTCTTGACCAAAACGTTTGGCACTGTTACTGAATGCACATCAAGACCATGATATGTGCTGATAAGCCTTAGTAGATATCTAAATTTGCACCCCATTCTTTGAAACTTGTATGTAGAGACCAATGGGAAAATGCAAATTTTAATTTGACATACTAACAAAACTGATAGACATGTATTAAAGATTGAAACTTTGTTTTGATTTATATCCTTCATATTTAAAAAGTTAAATGATCAGATTATTTTGTAATCCATGACATGTCTTCGGCCATCGAAGTAGAAGAACACCCATTCAATCTGTATATGTATTGAACTGAGGATACGAACTTTACCTTTTATCCAGAGTGAGTGTTGAAAGCTTTCAAGGTTTTCTCCTTTGAAACATGAGAATAGGATACTACGAATGATCTTCCAAAAGACACATATTGTATACATGCTTGAAATAACCTTATAATAACTATCAGTATTTTGGATATCTGAAAATGTGATATCAATATATAGTCGATATATCTATAAATCAAATCAAAATAAGTGTTAAAATGGATATTAACCCCTTGATATTTTGGTAAATATCGATATTTTACATTAGATAATACCAATAAAATCATCCTGATTATATATTACTTAAATAGTTGTATGCTTTAAAAAATATTTATATACTATATAGTTTATATATTTACTAAAATTCCCTTCAGAATTCTTAAAATCTCGAACTGAATTCCGGAATCATGAGTACATAAGGAATTATCGCTGCTCTTGTGTTTAAAAATATGCAAATTCTATACCTGTACCAGACAAAAACCATTTTATATTGAGAGAGTTTATGTACATTAATTACTTGAGGTCCTATGTCTTAACATTAGTAATGTATGAAATTCTGTAAAGGAGTGCCAGCTCAGGGGTGGCTTTTATCAGTTGAATATAATTTAAAATGATGATGGCTAAGCTTCAGCTAAATGATAACATTCTAGTAAACTGTTCAGGAATTCCCTTTCAGAGCTTAATATTTGTAGTGATGTATATTGAAGACTCAAGCAATTGTACTGGGCACTATCATTTCAGAAAACACCTTCATACAATGGGACTTTTTAAACAGGAACCAATTTGTAGGAAATGCCACGCAGGGGTAGAATCAGCTCATCATATCCTATAGGAGTGTGATACTCTTGCCCTGACAAGATTCACTACTTTAGGTAATCCATATCCTAAAGAGATACACCTTAACTCCATTGAGGGCCTATCAGACTTTATAAACAAAGTAGGTGACCCAAGACAATGGAACTAGGAAAAAATTGGACTTGGTGCATGGTACAAAATGCAACAATGCAGAGGTGCCACATATCTGACAAGCTCAAGAAGAAGAGTGATATATATCCATTTTAAAATACAATCATTGTTCGCATGTACAACATGTGATCGGATTGGGTAAGCAAAAATACAAGGTTGTCTGCTGTGTTTAGCGCCATCTGTTGGAATAAAAAAGAAGTCGTAAACGTATCTCGACAATATAACACTAAAAGAAAATTATAGAAAATGATTTTCCTCCTTCTAATTCAACCGTATGATTTAATGTTTGGATGCTACTGTGCGTATAATGGGGCTCAGTAGGGTCCAAGCAAGTTTGCGTACCTTTGAAGAGAGCGGGTTCATAAAGTCCCCTCAAAGGTAATGAGCACTCATCGTTCACATAAAATCCCTACCGGATAAGAATTTACAGCTTTCCACTCGTATAAATTAAGCTTCAAGCAACTATGAAATACGGGGTATGAGGGCTGATCTCCGATGAAAAGCTATTGGGTTTCCCTCCATTGAAGAAAGGGACAAAAAAGGGGCAAAATATATCAAAATTGGAATAAAGCTCTTTTGCCCACCACTT
>JAPDSC010099052.1:759259-799353 GCA_026290005.1 Latrodectus geometricus | reverse complement strand
CGTCGGGGAATGGTGATTGGACGGAAAAGTGACACGTTTTAGGGAAAAGTTAATGGTCGGAGGGAAAAGGCGGGCGTCAGATTATGGGAAACATTTGGCCGAATGATAAATCGAGATTTGAAATTTAAGATTCTGACAAACAGGCTACAAAAAAGGTATGTCGTTTCCATGCATCATACGGTTGATTGGATTTTATGCATAACATGATGAGTTCAAACCTTGATCATGACAAACAATCAGGTGTCATGAATTCAAAATTGATTTTGAACTGTTTGGGAAAAAATATCTTCATAAGAGATTTCTTTTTCACTTCACGCTAAAAACCAACACTGATTTTTTTTTTTTTTTTTTTTTTTTTTTTTTTTTTTTTAAATGAAAGATATTAATTTATAAGAGATTACGTAAAAGTTTATGATTGCTTTTATTTATTATTTTCCAATCTATTTCTTGGGCAAACTTAGTTTGTCATATTTAATGTCGCTGTAGCTGGTTTAGTGCGTTCATTGTTGTTATCGGAAGGTAAAAGGTTCGAATCCCGACCTAACCAAAGATCTAACGTTTTGGCTCAGATTTACTGTATGGTCGCTATTGGAGCGATTTTCCAAAGTTGACGATAAATAACATTTTCTGGCAACCCAACCAATTTTGACCAATCACAGATGAGGGATTTCGACCAATGAAAAATGAGATATTATGTTTATTTTCAGACCTCGCTTGTGAAAATTGACAAGGTTGGCGAGATGAAAAAGTCGCCAATAGCAACCGTATTCAAAATTTTTACCAATGTTTTCACTAATGATGGCTGGGGCACGTAAAATATGCCATGGTCACAATGTCCGTCATGTGAAATGATACCTCTGGGGGCTGTTGGCCAAGTTCCTTTTTCTAAATCAAGAAGACCACTATGAAAGCTGTCATCACTTCCTCCACTTATTCCTAAATAGACACATCAATAATTCTGCCAGTGATTGCGAATATGAAAGATTCAGATAAGCTAAATCATGGCGACTGATCATTTCAAGACACATCTGAATCTAATGAAATGTTGTTGATTCTAAATTTGTATTCATCAAGTGGTGCTGGAAAAAGATTTTGGCATATAATGAAAATTTGAATTCTGATTATACATAATGTTCAAGTACTTGAATTTATACTATGACCTGTCCTACATATAATTGTAGTTCCGAGGTCGGGTCGTACAAACAGCAGATAAGTAAAAAATGAAATGGTATCAAATTTTACTCTTCAATCTGCATATTCTGCTACAATATTGCACATACAAAATTATGAAATACTAACTATCACATAGTTAGTATTTATATTTATACTTTTTATTATACTATATATACTATATTTATATTTATACTTTTTAGAAATGTTCTTTGCGGAATTTCATTTAGGATTGCAATTCTTATGTAACTGTGGTTTTGTAGACTCATGTATAAAACCAAGTATATGCATATATATATTCTTGAAATCATGCCTATAATTGTTTTCATATAATATATATTTCATGAAACAGTTTTGTCAAACAAAGTAGTAACAAGTATATAACTGTCATTTTATGACAACAATAACAAAATCGGGAAAAAATCGAGAAAAACAATGTAATATAATATAATTAAGGAAAAAGCATAGGGAGCACGTCTTCATCAGATGGGAGATGGTCAGCTATGCAAAACAGACACTCTTTTCTGACAAACACGAAAGACAAAGGTCTACAAATATTCGTGTTATTCCTCCGAAGAGTGTATCTATAAGAGGAAAATACAACTATATCAAAATTGAAGTAAATGGAATCAAAATAATACATTGAAAAATAAGCAAAAGAATACATAGGCAAAACAATATAAGGAGAAAAATATATCAAATACAGAAGAATATGGTTGCCAAAAGTAATAAGAAAATATTTTTACAAGTTAAATTAAGAAGTTAAAGTAACTTAAAATGTTTAATGTAGATTAAATATTAAAGTATAATCAAAGTGAAAGTAGGCGTTTTCGGGATTCTTATAAGAATTTCAATGCTTGGGGGGCCCTTCTGTAGTTATGAAAACTACGCATTACTTCAATCTTATAAGCGGTTTCCTACTTCCAACATAACATAAAATAAAATTAATAGGAAAATCATTATTTTTAAGTTGATTAGTTAAGCGATTAACTTGTTTTTTGATAAATTTTATATTATTGCAAATAAGATATATGCGTTTTAATTCATTAAGTACTACATTTCTGTAAATTTTTAAACAGATGTTTGATTTCAAATAAATTAGTTTAATAACTCTAAAATTAAATTGATTAGTTTTATAGTAAATATCAATAAAGGTAGTTGAATTTTCAATATTTATAAATAAATCTAAAAATTCACTATTATTGTAAGAAGTGTTGGTTTTAATGAGGGAAATCTCTAAGGATAAATTGATTTAGAAATATCACTAAACTCTGAATTATTGAAAATAATAAAAAAGTATAAGCATAATGCCAATATTTTAAATGACTGATTTTTTTAAAAAAGAATTTAGGTATGTGTGTGATTATATTGGTAAAAACTGTTTGTGAATATTTTATTAAGTAGTTTATGAAAGTAGTTAATAATTTAATATTATGAAACAATAAATTTAAATAATAAAAAATGTATTTTGTAAATATAACAATCGAAATAAGTTTAAGTAAAATAATAAGTAATATATAGGACTAAAAATAAATATGATAAAATTGAAAAAAAAACCCATTATAATAAATATGATGAGAATAGAAATGATGAATGAAAACATCTTCCTTATCATCATGAGAAGTAGGATCACAAACAAACCAATCCGAACGTGTTTCTAGTAAAGATCCTGTGTATACAATAATCGCACAAATAAACTTTTTACGAAATTACAATTTATTATTTAAAAAAGGATACAATTGAAATACATTAGCAAAGAACAAATGTCAGGAAAAATGAAACGAAAGAAAAAAAATCCAGGCATAAGATTCCTCCCACTTCAATCTGGTATTCTCTATTTAACGCTATATTAACGTATTAAGTATTGAACTTATACTCATAAATATATATTTATGCATTAATAACTAAATAATCAAAAATGCTGCCACTATATAAAAAACTGTTTACGATTAAGAGAACTGTTTTATTTGTGCAAAAAATTAAAATATGTATTAACGTTATTAAACTATTATTAAGCCTTTTCTAATAACAGGAAATTTTTTGTTTTGGTATAATTTTTAAATTCATACATTTTGAGTGTGATACATGGGAAAATGTTTTAATTTTTTATTAGAGTATTATATCTATAGATGTATTTTTAAAATTTAAAATTTCTTTTATAGGTAAGTTGTTTTCGATTTCTGCTGTCAATTTTCCTTCTTCAATAAATCTAGGTAAGACAAATGAATGTATATTTTATATACTACTGACATATATATATATATATATATATATAATGAAACTTAAAATTAGTTATTAATTTCTTGACACTTAGAATATGCTAAATAATAACAACTTTATGAATTAAATAAAGAAACAAAAAAGAGCATTTTACTGAAGTAGTTAATTTTAATATTTTATTTATTATTAAAATTAATTACTTCAGTAAAATGTTCAGTTAATTTAAATTTAACTAATTTTAAAATTTTATTTATAATAGAAAATTTTTAATGTAAGAAAATACAAAAAATATTTTTTATGGAACAATGATTCAAATTGGTTAGGAATTCTAATAATATTAAGTATCATTTGTTTCTTTCAGACTTTTAAATTTGATCTTTTTTACTGGTTCACAGTAATTTTTTATTTTATAAAAAGTATTATTTTTAAAGACATTTTCACAAAGAAGTGAAACAATTAACAATTTATAAGGAAATATAATCGTAATTAAATGACTTTCTCTACTTTACTAAAAAAAACAAAAACAAATTATTTTAAAACAAAACGTGTTTTTTTATCATTATATATATAAAACGTTTAGAAATTTTATTCAAGAAAAAAAAATCTTTAGGAATTCATTAATTTTTTGAATTTGTGTGAATTACAACGAAAGTAACCTAATTATGAAACGCTTAATGTTTTTTTAAGAAAGATTAAAAACGGAGTTTTATATAATGAAAATTAATCTATTCTTGTTTTCATAAAAGGAGGGTTTCAAAATTTAAAATTACCTTTTTTCCTTCCCATTGTTATTAGAAAATTAAATCAAGACCAACTCTTTTAAAATTTAAATTATGGTGGTATTATGAAAATAAGTGAATCACATGACACTAATTTCGAAATAATCTGAAGAATATTGAAAAAAGTTTCGTTTTTTTGTGACAGTTTAATTAACAGCGTTATAGCATAATAAATGAATTCACGTGCGCAGGAATATATTTGTTGGAAATAAAGCTATTTTAAAAGCTAGAGGTATTTTGTGATAAAATAGAGTAAAATTTCTGTATAATGAAGTATCCTGACAGTGAATTTTAAACTGAAGAAATATTTTTAATCGGAATATAAACTTGGTTTGGAAATTATTTCTAATCCTCCTCCCTGAGGCGAATTCTTTTAGAGATATTTATTTTTATAATTTTTTATGTTTTTAAAAATTTTTGCACAGTGAATTCTTTCAGTTTTTTGCTTCTGGATATTCTCAAAGCAACTATACCAATTTTTTTTTTATTCGATGTAATGAAATTAAACAATTAAAATAAATATAAACTGGTTTAAAAAGGAAATAAATAAATAAAATAAATAATACTGTACCGCATGATTTTTTTAAGCTCTTGATTCAAAGTTTACCATGAATTAATGTTTCATCAACGCTTAAAGTAGAAGGTTGAGGGTTCGATTCCAGTCTCAGCTGAATAATGGGAAATGAATTGCGGGTTTAACTTTTTAGAAGTATGTTTTATGAAATTCGTAGTATTTGGTGGTTTTCCAAATGTATGACAAATTAACACGATCAAATAATTATAAAAATTCCTGTCAAAAGTTAAATATGAATGGATGATTAACCCTTTGAGTACTGAATTATTTGAAGATTTTTAAGACATTGGATTTAATTTGTCGTTATATGGATTAATATTTAATATATACACATTTAATAATTCATACTTAGTTCAAGTAAAATGGTGATGAGTCTCGCTCTTGAATGTACCCAAAGGGTTAAAATATGCCTTACAACTGCTTAAAAATCCACTGTTTGGTACTCATTCTGTATAAAAACCAAATATTTATTAGGGTTTGATGTTTGGACTATATATCTTTAAATAGAGGTTGGTAGTTTGATCCCAGCCACAAAAATACAAGAAATAGACAGTGGCTTTCTGAATTTTCATACGCATCTTTTGGAACAAATGCTTTGGCACTGGATAATCTAATAGCTGCAAATTGTATGTAGTTGTTGTACATCCAATGCGTAGTGCTTTCTAAAATAGAATTTTCAAAGATAATAGATTATAATATGTCTGTCAAAAGGGTGAAAACCATGAAACTCATAATAGACCATCGTGAAAATGTGCATGCTAAAGAAGAAATCTTATATTTATCTCTCTTGTCCAAGTGTGACTGGTATCGAACTTAAGATTTTCTATTCTCACGACCATGTACTCTGCAACAAATGCTTGGAAACATTCACATTTCTAACGTTGGGTCACATAAATATATTATCTGCGAAAAGATTTTTAATCAGAATTTTGACTAACTCTAAATATATATGTATATTTAGAGTTAGTCAAAATAGTTAGTCTCAGTTTTTATCCTTTTGCTAAACAATTGTGTTAAGCTTCTACCGACTACATGCATATCTATCGAGGTGGATGCTTAAGAATTTTCCACTTCCTCCCTTAACGTCATGAGAAATATGGCCCACTGTTTGTAAAAACTCCTCCCGGAAGACAGATTAGGCTGTGTAAATTAAAATGACTTAAAATAGCCTTCGTTTATTATACTGCCCATCCCATTGTGTCATATAATATCTAAGAATTATGAATTATATTTTTAACTTCCTTTAAACCATTACCCTCATCATAATGTTTATTGCCATTTTAATTAACTATTATAGTTAAAATCATACTTTTCACATTAATCGCACTAACTCAAAATTTTTAATTTTTATGAAGCGAAATATTATTACTACAAACTAGTGGATTTTGCTGTACAGAAAGGAGCAAAAATGCATTTCGTAAAAGAAAATGCAAGCTTATTTCAAAATATCAATTTCAAATTAATTATGGAGTGAGAAAATAACAGCAATTTTGAAAGCATGCAACTTGAAATACTCAGCATGGGAGGAGACGAAGTTGTAGATCAGCATTAATGTTGCAAGGTTGGTTAATGTTTATATGCAGTGAGCTATGATTCAGCCGTGAGAAAAGGCTTCAGATTTTATGTCGGGGAATTTAAATTACTTCAGTGATTTAATTCAGGGGGCATTAAGTAAGAAAATAAATTTGCACGGTTATGGAATAATTAATGGTAAGAGCATGGGAAACTTACCTTATGTAACTTAGATTGTAAGTAAAGAGGTATAATCACTTATATAATGAGCAAAATTATAAATGTATTAATACTTTAAAAGAAATTTTATATTCTTAGAAAGATGAGAGATAGATTTTTTTCATTTCATAGTTAATTTGTTTAAAATTTATATTTAAATTTTGATGCCACGTAAGGGAAAGCCTAACGGCCTATAAGGTACTTTAATGTAAAGCCTATTGATTGGTAAGAGAGGCTCTCTTATAGATTGTTAATATTATTCAAAATCTATGAAAAATATAGCAAGGGAGAAAACCTTGAAAACTCAGAAACAAGAACACAGAAACGTAGCACTTCTCTCCTGATGTTTAACTGTGGCTCTGTTCAAGAAACATTATATACCGCGAGCAGTGATTGGGGTGGTGACATCATTCTCTCTCATTAGTTTGCTGAAACTGTATAGGTTGGGGACATGTCCATGTATATATGAGTCCTCCATACTTCCTCCACTGGTGTGGCGTGGATGTGGAGAGAAGGGTGTAACCTCGTCACCTCACCATGTCCAAAAAACGTGACCGCTAATGGGCGAGTATTCCATGTCCATTAACCTTAAGGTACAGTCCGGGGTTCGCCTCCATTGCTGAATACGTGACTGTACTCAAACCCAGAACTTTTGGCTTTGAAAAATGCAGTAACTTTTTTCAAGAAAAGGATTAAAACCAACCCTTTTCGTTTTGATTAAAATATTGCACTTTACATTTCTTACAAACTTTTGATTTGAGCTTCTTTACTTATTTTAACATTTTAGAGTAACATTCCGGTTTTCACAGCCAGTTTAATGCATAATTCTTCAGGGCATTTTACTTTTTATGGTTTTTCATGTCACGTTAGGGGTTTTAAGCTAGCTTTACATTTTTTCGCGTCTGATTCGTTAAACCTCAAAAAATTTATGCTTATATTTTCACCTTTCAAGAACTTGATGAATGTCATATCCTTTTTTCCCTCCAAATAATCAAAAATAAGAGGAATAAATATTTTTCTAGTAGTATACACGAAAGTAAAATAAATTGGTTTCAAGAAAGAGTTTTCATGAGTAAGAGTGGAGCCAGGAAAACTCTCTAGTACACATCCTGTTAGATTGGCATGTGAAAGACACTAGAATCTCTCTTGCTTAATAATGGCTGGGATTGAACCCAAGGTCTTCCGTTTTGAAAAGCGCTATTCATCCACAATTGGAGAAGTGCCATAAGAAGTGACTCTAAGTTTATACATGGGAAGGAATGTAATTTAAGATTGTTGTTAGGCATGTTTAACATCTACCACATATGTCTTCGGAGAATACTTTTCTTATTGACAGGTATTCCCAAGGAGAAAACTCCCAAGCACTCACCTCAAGATTTTCGTATGTTGAAAGCAGAAACAAAATTATTTCCCATTGTTCTGTGGATGAGGACAAACCTGGGATCTTCTACGTAGACGAACTTAGTTAATCACTAAAGAGCAAGTTTATTCATTATTTAGAATCATGTATCCTAAAATTTTAAAAGCCTTAATTTTATAATTATTTTTGGTATTTCTAAACTAATTTTTGCCCTTTTAGACTCCCCAGAGGTCTGGTTGGTTAGTACGTTCGTTCTCGTTATCGTCAGGTAGAAAGATCGAATCCCGACCCGACCGAAGATCCATTGTGTTCACTAATAGTGGCTTGTTGCGTTAAATATGTGGTGGTCTCAATGTCCTTTATGTAAAATTCTATAACTCTAGGGGTGGAAGGGCATGTTTAGGAGTCTTCTGTTTGATCCTTGCTTCTAAATTACCCCCCTCCTTTCGGGGGACCTAAGAAACCCCCCCCCCCACACACACACACACACTTTCGGGGCAACGATGGCACACCAAGTAGGTGCAACTCGGTGTGCCATCGTTTCCCGAATAAGATGCCGCCACTTTCGCCCCTTGTAGTGCTGAAAAAATAATATAACAGTCGGGTGTTTGTCTATTTATAATCTTAGAAAATGAGACACATAGTGATATATTATAATAACTCCAGAAAATAATTTCTCTGACTGACGCAACTAAAAAAACGCATTACAGCTTAGTGGTCTGAGTGTTTCTCGAATTAGAGAATCTCGAGTTCGATCCCTGTAATTGGTGAACTAGGATGAGATAAATGTTGTGTTTTTGCTTTCAGCATCTACATGTATCGAGATAAGAGCGAGGGACTTTTATAGGTTACTATCATGCCATGTGTTAATGTGCAAACCACTGTCTATAACAAGTTCACCAAGAAATCATTAATAATCGGTGGATTCTTAAAAACTCTTAAAATGGCTGTCTTTGAATATCTTTTACTGGGTGGAAATCGAGTGATAACATTTTAATATATTTAGCGACACACACATTTAAAATGGCATATCAATAGTTATTTCGCTAATATAATTATCATGCACCTAAACTCTTTTTTAAATTTTTCTTACTAAGCTACTCATCTTTTCATAAATTCTCCATTCCAATCAAAGTGAAATGGACAATTTATGAAATCTATTTCAGTCAAAATTGGCGCCATTCAGAGCAACATATAAATGACTTGAATGATATATCTTAGATCGTTATATTTATGCACACGATTGCTCTTACGAAATATGAAAAGCAGATTGATAATTTTCAGTTTTATTTATGGGAGTTGGTGATTTTCAGCTTTTTTGGCGATCGCTTAGGATTTTCTCCAAAAGTTATTGCAATAATAGGCAAATAAAATATATAAATGGGGCCATTTGGCACCAGCTTTTTTTCGCACATGAAAATATTGCCCCCATCATTTTATTTTGTATTCCATTTATTATTTATTTTTTTCTTCCTAAAAGTTTGCCATCGTGGTATTCAAATCAGCTTTTTTAAATTTAGTTTTAAATTCTTAAGGAAATTGTATAAAAATAAATTAAATAAGACATTTAAGAGGCCCCGTTTCCTTGTAGGGCAGGGTAGAAAGTCGGGGGTTTGATATCAGCCACTGTAGAACAAAGGTGATGGATAAGGTATTTTTGCTTTCTTTATCTCATCTGTAAAAGTGATTACTTTGAACATTTTCTGGTTTCCGTTCTAGCGGTAGGTGACTATGATTTATTATCAGTAAAAAGTTGTTAATTATGACACTTGGTGAAGCCAAGTTCACTCATCAGGAACTGGGCGATTGAAGTCGGAAAGAACGTCTTCCGTTTTTCAACAGAGAGCACCTTCCCCTACGAGGCTGAAAAAAAGCTTTGGCTCATAGATGGCAGCACCATCTGGGTCTTCCAGTTTAGAGATAAAAAGCCAGAGAAGATCCAAGGCCTAGCTCCTAACACCCCAAGAGGTATTAATTTGAAATGGGAACATGGACGACATTGCGACCATGACATATTTTACGTCACGATATATTGCGACCACAACATATTTTACCCAGTCACCATTAGTAGACACGATGGCTTTTCGGATAAGCCGGGATTCGAAGTCACAACCTTCCGACAACGAGAACGATGTCCTACCCAACCAGACCACCACGGCCTTTCGATAAAAAGTTATTTCAGAAATTTTTATTAAAGTGTGATTATAATACTTTTCAACAAGTTGTGTACTATGTGGCAATCTCAAAGCATCATATTTAATCAGAGATTTAAAGCAATGAATCTGGTTTCGTATCTTATCTTTTACAATATCGAGCCTTACTGCCTGTGCAGGTTAAGGATCAATCTCTTTGTAATGAAGCTCGTGATAGTGTCATGTGTCTCAACGCTGATTGGAGGAATCGATCACCTTCGATATTGCTGGAACCAATCATTTATGCTCTATGCGCGGTAGACACTCATTGATTTCATTTCTCTCCAATAGAATGAGGTAAAATGATCAGTATCAGGGTAAGAGGTAACTAGGATTGGAACCCAGAACAAATTGTCTAGGAATCAGAAACGCTGCCAACGACCTGCAGTTTGTACTGCGTTAACTTTTTATAACTGTGGCAGTAAAGTTTTACTAAGCCTTTATATAATGTACTGTGCAAATGCTTAGAACTAGTTTTTAGCTGTTGATAATAGTAGCAACTTTGATTTTATATATATATATATATATATAGTTCTTTTTTTGTATATATATATATATATATATATATATATATATATATTTATATATATATATATTGTAATTAATTATATAGATTTGTAATTTTAAATCTAATGATTTTAAAAAAAATTTTCTGAAAATCAAAAATGAGAGGAATAATATTATGGTACAATATTGCTTTTATATTATGTAATAGGCTATAAAAGTACGTTCATTAACAGATTGTAAAAATTGTTGGTATTTCAGAACATTCTGATGTAGATAGCTAATTTAACAATATTTTATCTAGGATTTTTTCCCCCACACTCTTTTGAGTGACATCAAGAAATTTCAGCAACTTTTATACTTTTTCTTATCTGTCTCGTGGAATTTTCGAAAAATTTCTGCTTATATTTTCAGCTTCTAAAGATTTAAAGAATATCAGATTGATTTTTCTTTTCAAAAATCGAAAGAGCTGAATAAACTCTCTATAAAATATTTTTTTGCATTATTTGATAGCGGAAAATTGCAATAGAACACTATTATTACACGGTATCTTTATGAAATACGGTCATTAACATCTTGTAAAAATATTTTATTAAAAATAAAAATTCTGAAATCAAGCGCAAAGTCATCGAAACTTATGTCATTATAATCCCCCTAGTTGTACCACCCGATGAGATGTGGAGATCAGTTCCGATTGCTTAATGACATTATGGCAAAGCTGTTCCGTCATAAATATGTCATAAATTCAAGCCAATCCGTCATTTCTATGGCATAAAAGGATGAAGATGCTTTGACCTGTCAATTCGAAATGAATTACTACGTCATAAAACTTTCACAAATGGGGTCGCAAACTTGATCTTCGAAGGGAGACAGAATGGTGGGAAAAGCGGATAAACAAAAGGGAAAAACCCCTCCAACTTCGAAGTGGGTGCCGATCCGGTTCCTGAGTGTGGGAGAAGCAGGCATCGATTTCTCATTAGTCGCAATTAGTTCTCCGGATGGGTTATTCGCCAATCTGGGTGGAAAGCCGGACTTGGATAGCTCATCAGGATCGAGGCTGCTGCTGTGGTTACCAGGCCTTCTCTCGAACACCCCCCGGCCACCCCCGAGAATGAAAACTGTGATTTATTGCCCCCGAAGTGAGAACTCGTTTCAAATTCATCGCTCTTTCGCTCTAAGACCCTGACGGGACTGAAATGCAGTTTTTTTTCCCTTCTGGAAATGGGGAGAGGCGCCGCTGGAATTTCGCACACCCTCAAGTGATGAATGTTTGTTCCTTTAGTAATGAAATTTAACAGTCCGATCTTGTAACTGGAAAAGTGATTTACAGTTTGGTTCAGAAATCGTCCATTTCTTCCGGATTATTTTTCTTTTGCACTGATTTTTTTGTTTCTTTCGTATGTTGGTCTGGGTATTCCTCTGCCTTGCGAAGTCTCTCAAGTCCTCATTCTGAGGTTTGGAATTCTAAAACTTTTCCTCATACCGATTTCAGATTTTGTCTGGTCTTCGATTTAGTTTCTCTTTTTACATGCATTTCAGATGGTGGATCTTTTCTCAGTTGTTTCTCCTTTGCTTTACTCAAAATTCGTTATTTTAGTGTCTTATTTTACTCGATTTCAGTTCGTTCCTAATTTTAATTGGATCTTACACTTATATTCTTAAATTCTGTTCTTACTTTCTTCAATTTTAAATGCTGACTTATTGATATGTTTGGTTTCACAAATTAGATCGAAATAAATTCTTTGTTTCGCTAGGATTGGAATTCTAATATTTCCTTCTGTTGGATCTAAATTCAGAATTTCTTTTTTCAGTCTTAGAATTGAAACTTTTGTTTTTTGAGTTTTAGATGTTGGTTTTTTTCTCAGTTTTGCTTTCATATTAAGTTTTTTATGCGTTTCTGTTTCATAATCAACAAATTGTGATCTGAATGGTCTAAAACTTTGATGTTTACTCTGTAGGACATCATCACGTGACTGTGATAACATATTGCTATTGGACGTTTTCTTGAATTTTGATGATGCTTTAGAGCGTACATAATTCTCAGATGAAGTTTCACAGCTCTACTGGATTTTGAATCGGGATGTTTAGTTTCAAATATTGACTTCAAATATTGTGCTGAAACTGTTAGTTAGTTTTTAGTTCCGTTGCTTTATTATTTTGTTAATGACTTTTTTTTTTTATACTTTTACCAGTTATTATTATTTACTTTATTTTTTATTTTAGCTCATTTTTTTGAAAAGGAGAATTTTTCTTGATAATTTTCGATTTCCTTGTATATTTCCAATCTCGTATCACCTTTCTTCTATTAAGTACTGTTTCATTTGATCTATTTTTAGCGCATAAAATCTCCTGTATCATCGCTGTTCTATTAACTATTATACATAACTCATTATTTTACATATAATTAATTGTTTTACATAAGCCCCATTAATTATTTAATGTTAAATGTACAACATTTAACTAACATGAAATGTTGCGTGCATAAATAAAGAAAATAAATTCAGAGAATAGAAGCTTAGACAACTCAAAAACAGATAAGTTCACTGGCTGAGTCACGCCGAGCGTTTTCAGGTCTTTCTGTAAGCATAATTTATGACCATCAAATATAAGGCTCGAGAAATTTAAATGTACTACTTGAGGTACTTTTTTTTCAACATTCACATAAATTATTGATCTTAGATTGAAACGAAACTGGTAGCTTGCAAATTTACCATCATTAGGTGAAGAAAGCTTTTGAATATAATGTATGGTATAAAGAAACAACGAACTTATTTTTCTCAGTATAAGATATGTGTGGAGTATAAGACGCAGTACAATATGAAGTATATTCCTCATTCCACTCAGCTGAATGCCTCGTATAATAAAATGACTTATTATAGCTCCTTAGAATACTGATTTTGATATATCTGTGGGTGCCGGCCAATGGCTGAGAGGCTAGCGTTCCTGACTTCTAGGCTGTTGGTCCCGGGTTCGAATCCCGGTATGAGCATGGAAGTTTCCCTCCTTTCTCTCTCTCTGTATTTCTTTGTCCTTTCTTCTAAGGTGATGAATGAATGTGACCGGCCCTATAAACGGATTTGTGGTGGTGTGACGTGGGCAATGCTAATCGTATCTCCATATCTTGGTTCACAGGTGTCCACCAGGTAATACTAAATGAGTAGCAGTTTCCGGCCTTGTTGTGGTGAAAGGTTAATCACCAGTGCCCACCGTTAGAAAAAAATATCTCTTTGGATAAATTTAAGGAAATTAGATCTTCTATTTCAATAGAATGCGTGGTGAGCACGTACAAAAGCGAAATATGTTAGAAAAAATCGCTTTGAAATTGGAATGAATCACCAATTTTCAAGTGGACTTCCTGTTAAAAGGGTTTCAATTGCTAATTTATCTCTTCTTTGAATACAGCTCAAAAGTGAAATGAAGATACTCTCTCGTTATCCTTCATCCATTTGGTGACAAAGTAAATACACAAAATATCTTGAAAAAGTGCATTCATTCTGTATGCTGTTAAAATAACAAACTTCAGAATCAGCTTCAAAAAAAAATTTTTTTTAAAAAGAATTATCTATTAACAATGAAATTTTCTTGGAGGAATATTAAAAAAATATGGATTTAGTAAGATTTGAAGTGATTTAAGCCCTCGAACGAAGCCAAAATTGTCTTACCATTCTGACCTTGATCAATATCACCTAAAGCTGTTAAGAAAATTCATCACACTTAGTCATTAAATATCAATTAGGTATTACTATGTGAAACACGTGGTCCAGTAAATTTCCGTTTCTATCAAGAGTTTGAGATTTGTGTGATCACTATAGGGCATGGATTATTCCTTACAACATTTACATATAACTTCAATATTACTTCTTTTCTTATACTAATCCTTTCTCATGTTAGAATCATGTGTTGGCGAACTACTTAATCCCTAAATTATTAAGGAAATAAAACTGTTCACCCACTTAATTCTCGGATTTCCAACAAGGACATAAATTAGCTTATAAATATTAATTAAGCAAAAACATTTAACGGGAGCGTCTGGACCAAGCATTCTGCCATACTGCTTTCTTTTATTACCCAGGGACTATTTCGTTTCATTGAAATTTATTTTGATTTATCTGGCGATTACGGCTGTTTGTTTTGTCTGGCATCAGTTACTTGGCGCTTAACGTAATTTTCGCGCCATGATACTTTTTTCCGCGTAAAACACGTGTCTGAACAGACTGTAACTACAATGACTCTTTCATGCAAAGTTTTTGTAATAACCTTGGATCCTTTGATTCATTCATAAGCAAAGTAATGTCCTAATTTGAATGAGAAAAGAGAGAGAGAGAGCTGTCTTATATAAAAAATATTTTACATCAGCAGTTTTTAGTTGTTAATTTAATAATCTTCAAGCGATTCTAGTTGTTACTGCATCATACAAACTGCGTTTTGAATTTTATCCTTGCTTTAATCTTACATTTGCTAAAGATTTTGGTTGCGAGATTAAAAAAGGTTAGATCCCGATATTATTGAATTACAATGTTAAATTTCTACAGTTGCATTTCTCGTGATCACTTCTTTTAAATTTTACTTGTTTCATTCCTTTAAGTTGAAGAATACAAACCATTCATGGTTCAATGTGAAGACAATAAATTCATGATATCTACCAATAAACAAGGCTTTATTGAGACAAATTAGGAGTTTCAGGAGAAAAATTTAGTGCTTACTTTTATATCAACTTTCAACCGCATTGAATTGCAGAATCAAATGTTACTTTTTGACATGTGTATTTCTAGAAATGATCACCTGGAAGTTTTTTGGATTTCTTACCTTGCAAAAGAGAAATATAGGTGACTATTTAGAAACTGACCACAAAGAAAGCTACAAACGTTGAATATCTAATGATAAAATGAGATGTAGTAAAGTATTGGGAAGCTTAAAAGAAGATGCATTTGGAAAGTATTGTTTGAATTTTGATAGCATCATCACTGAATTATGGAATCAAGCATTGTAATTTTAATTATGACATCAATGAATTACAGAATCAAGATCTATATTTCAAGTCGCACTAATCTTGAAATGATGTTTGGAAAGTTTTCTTAACCCTTTATGGTCAACAATTTTTTTTAGGCTAGGAAAGAATTTTTTTTTCCTTACGTAAAAACAACACTTATTGCAGTCGGCAGTTAGTGCTGATCAAGAATGTTCTACAAATTAGAATGTGCCGAAAACGTCACAAAGGACTATTGTGGAATAACTCACTTAGCTACTGAGGCAAAATGATTCTGGAGGTATGTGCCGAATTCGGCACACATGATGTTAAAGGGTTAAATTCCCTCTTTAGCAGTGAGCAGTACATTAACATGCTTGAAAAAAAATTCATTGGGAAAACCATAAACGTCTGATATCTAATAATAGTATGGGTTTTAGTAAGATATAAAAGAGGTTACACTAAGATACAGTTGAAACGAAATGTTGAAGTCTCAATTTCAAATTTTTGAAAAATTGGATCAAATACATGGTGTTTTATATTGGATGAGAGGAAAAGAATAGCGCTGTCTTGCTTTCATTTTGTACCAAGATGGTGCTCCCCCACATTGAAATAACAACGTACATGAGTTCCTGAACGAACATCTACCCCATTGCTGTATTGGCCATACTAGGGTACAGGATTTAACATCGCTTCATTGGCCACCGAGATCCCCAGATCTAAAGCCCTGTGATTTTTTCTCTTGGGTTTCGTTAAAGACAAGGTGTTTGTGCTTTCACTTCTTCAGGACTTAGAGGAACTGAAACAGTGGATAACTCTGCTGTGTTGAACTCCATCACCGGGGATGTGCTATCACGAGTGTGGCAGGAGTTTGATTACCATGTAAACAGACATTTGTCATGTCACCGGAGGGGACACATCGATCACTTGTAGGAACTTGAATAACTGTAGTTTCGAGGTAAATTTGAATTTTCTAAAGACATTAGTTACAACGTTCACAATCATGTTTTCTTTTTGTTCCATTCATTATGTATTAAATTCCTCATGTACATTTCTTGAAATGATTTCCAGAAAATTTTCTGGAGTCCCTGCCTTGCAACTGAGGAATGAAGTGTCCTGGTAAGAAATCGCTCATTGGAAGCGCAACAAACTAAAATTGTAGGAATGAATCTTCTAGAAACGTTTATCGATTACTGGCAGACTCTTATCTGTTCTGTTCCTTATGACGTCAGTTGTTTGAGATGCTGTCATTTACGCTGTAGATGCAGGGTATCTCAAACAGAGCTTTTTTTTCCGCCGAGGAAACACAAACCTGGAAGAAGCGATTCCAAGCGGAAACATCGATCTCCAGTTGTCAGGGATTGACGGCAGAAGAATGCTTTGAAGAAAAACGAGAGAAAGCGTCTCCCATGAGAGCTATCACTGGTGACAAAAGGATCTGACTTCCTCGGGCCTTTTATTCTAAGCGAACTATCGAAATTTCAGCACCTATTTCTACCGATTGAAGAGGCCATTATCTCCCTAATTTCAAAATTCTGTCAAAAAATAGAAATATTTTATCTATTCTAATGTGTTTTATTTCCTTTAACTCTTAGATTAAGATTTATATGCAACACTTTGTTATAAACATCCCTCTTGATGAAAATTACTGTAAATTGAATATCAGTAATGTATTTAGATTCTTAAAGAAGTTTTATAAAGAGTATCGTCAGGGCCGTAGTAGTTCAGTTGGAAGAGTGTTGTTCTTGCAACCCAAATGAAGTGAGTTCAATCCTGGGACCAGCCAGAAACCACCGTTTACTTATGATGGGGCACGTTAAATAATCGGGGTAGAAAAGTCTCCTAAGTTTCCAGTCCAAATCAATACATTTGAGGATGGCACACCAAAATCTAGAGACTTTTACATGGTCTCTGCTTCAAAAAATAGAAGATTTACCACATTGGCCGTAGTGGCCTAATTGGTTAGGGCGTCGTTCTCGTTACTGGAAGGTGGTGAGTTTGAATCCCGGGTTATCCGAAGATCCATCGTGTTCACTAATGGTGACTGGGCCACGTAAAATATGTCGTGGTTGCATTGTCCTCCATGTTTTAATTCCAAATTAATACCTCTGGAGGTGTTAAGAGCCAGGCATTAAATCTTCTCTGATTTTCTATCTCTAAATTGAAAGACCAAGTTGGTGCTGTCATCTATGAGCCAAAGTCGTAATTCCAACCTCTTAGGGAGGTACTCTATTCAAAAACTGAAAAAGCTCTTTTTGACTTCATTCACTCAGTCCCAGAGGGGTGGGATTGGCTTGCCAAAGTCATATGTAACAACAATGGATTTACCATTAGCTTGGAATGCTGCCATCTATTGTCACTACATATGGCACTTGGCGAAGCTAACCCCTCTCGTAAAGTAGTGGGCGAAAGAAATCTGAAACAGCATCTTCAGCTTTCGAACAGAGAATCCCCTAATGAGATTGCAAGTACGACTTTGGCTCATAGATGGCAGCACTATATGGGTTTTCAAATTTAGAGATAGGAAGCCAGAGAAGACCCAAGTTCTGTCTTCTAACCCCCAGAGGTATTAATTTGGAATGGGAACATGGAAAACATTACGACCATGACATATTTTACGTACCCCAGTCGCCATTAGTGAGCAAGACGGATACTCGGAAAATCTGGGATTCGAACTCTATACCTTCCGGTAACGAGAACGATGCCCTAACCAATCAGGCCACCACAGCCCTTACGTATAGTTTTCTCTTTAACAGATTGGAACTTGATCAGACGGAAACTTGTGATGGGTAATAAAATAAATTTTTTTATTCTCTCATTTTAAAATATTCAAATTTAAAATCTGAATATTTTTAAATTTAACATTTTCATGATAAGAATTTTTGCTTTTATATTAAAATATGATCATAGTTTTTTTAAATGTATTGATGAGAAATAAAAGTATTTTTAGAATAAATTTCCAAATTCTGTTGGTCCACCATTATCGAAAATTTCTTTCAAATTAACAGGTTGCACAGACAGTGTGATTCACTAATATAGGTACATTGTGAATCCCCAGACTTAATTATTTGCACTTAATTCGACATTTTAAAAATATTATCCAATTTTAATTCCTTCTAATGTGTATTCCATGCATATAGCAACACAAAAGATTAAATATGACATAAATATTTATCTGTCCTCAACGCATTATCTTCCAGGAATATATTTTATAAATATTGTGATATATATGCATAAATATCTCCGGGAAAAAACTGAAAAATTCTTAAGCATTCATTCCAATACTTAAAATCCAATCTAACTTCTTAAATTAATAATTTAAATAATATCAGTGATTGATTAAGGAATAGATCTTAATAAAGATTTGATTAACGAGTTCATTTTTATCACCCTGTGCCAAATAACCAGATTGATAGTTGAACATGTTTCTTTATTTCTTATATTTTGTAATGCGTTGTAGATTGATCTTAGGCCAGGATTTGTTAACGTGTTTTGTTCTTACCGTCGTGGCTGTCTCTGATTAGATGATTTCTGATGAAAAATATATAGGAGCAGAAAGTCTCAATCCATTAATGCTCAATTAGATTCATCGGCAAGGTGAACAAACCAATGAGGAATTGCTCTGATGAATATAAAGTTGGCTATATTAAGCCGATGAGTTGCATGAGCACATTGAAAAATTGAGCTGATGATGTAAACAATTCAAAGGATATTGGATTTGGCTTCTTTATTGTTCTATAATCACGTTTTAAAAACGAGGATCAGTTTTATTCGGACCAATAGTTAAATTGGATGACGAACCACTACAAACGCCCTCAGCTAATGTGGGAACGAATCCACAAACATTTGAAGCGAAGTCTCGAGAAATAACCATTCAATCACGAGCTCATTGAAAAGATATTGGAACTAAAAAAATAAAATAATCAGAAACTTTAAAATGTAATCATCATAAGTCATAATCATGGAAACACAATCAGCCAAATTCCTAGTACAATTTCAGTCGGCATGTTTTGAAGTTTCATTAAACAAATGTTCAATTAAACTTCCATCTATAGATCAGCATATAATCATGTTAGCAATTCGAGTAATGATCTATTTCTGAGTCCAAGAGCTGGCGACATGACAATGCAGCGCCAAAACAGTCACGTTCCTAAACTGTTTATGAGTAGCACCCGGTGACTCATGAGACCCGACGTGGGAAGTGAACACTTTGCACACAGAGGAGCCGCTTTGTGGATACCAAGCCACAAACTGCCGCATCCTCATCATGCAAATTAGTTTCTGATCTAAAAGGAAAATCACCCTCCGCTGACAAATGCGGGAAAATTTGTCGTTTCAAGCCATAAAAAAAGAAAACAAAACCCCGCCAAAATCCCATTCATACCGTGGCATGAGAAAAAGCGTGTCAGCCTCTTTATTCCTCGACAATGGGTCGGAGGAGTCGATAAAACTTTTTGATGGCGGAGGAAAAACATGCGCTTGCGTGCCCGCGGAAATGCAATTTGGGCCTTTGTCGGCCCTCATTACGGCAAAGCGTTATTTCGTTGATTGCCCAATTCATTCTCCAATTCTTGCCCATTCGATGAGAATGGAGATGTGGAAGCGTTTTTGGGAAGTTGGAGAATTTTCTGCGGAACTTAAAACATAAGTAATGTTTAAAATACCTAGACTAATAAACTGCGCAAGGTTAGAAATTCCTGCATTCCTCCTTTGTTTTTTTTTTTTTTTTTTTTTTTTTTAGAACGAGACCACATTCTATTGTAAAAACCGGAATAGGAACATCTAAATTTTGAAGCTTGCCAGTTAAAATTTCGTAATTAAATCTTATTGGAGATGCATAATTCGTAATGATTTAAGAATTCATCCTATAACAAATTTCAGAATCGATGCCCATCATTTCGAACTATTTTCGAAAGACGATGCTAACATCCAAATAGGTCCTCCTTTTTCAAATCACCATATAATACCAATAGAAAGATCCAAGCGATTGATTAACTTGTTAAGCTGAACCGAAAGTTGTTTTTCACGAAACATGATCAATAAAATGCATTTGCATGATCTCAAGTAATATATAAAGATCATTGTGGTTTATTTTTCTATAATGGTCAATATTTGCCACAAATCTCGAAATATTTCTACAATATTCAGCGTGATATTTGGGTAAGAATATTATTTTGTGAGGCGAATACGTCAGCAAATCTATTAATGAAGCATTGTAGAAATTTACTCACCAACAAAAAAGTTGCTGGATACCAAAAATCTCAAAACGTTTCATAGAATCTTGGTCCTGATTTTTTCACCGTCGACAGCATCATGATGGTCGCATCCGTGTTTGGCTGCATCGTGGTGAACGCACGCTGGCAGCATGCATTTGTCATCGTCATACTGGCCCATCACATGGCGTGATGGTATGGGGTGCCATTGGATACACGTCTCGGTCACCTCTTGTTCGCATTGACGGTGCTTTGAACAGCGCACGTTACATTTCTGGTGTGTTACGACCCGTGGCTCTACCCTTTATTCGAGCCCTGTGAAACCCTACGTTTCAGCAGGATAATGCCCGACCGCATGTTGCCTGTATTGTACGGACCTTCCTTGATACGGAACATGTTCGGCTGTTGCCCTGGCTAACACTTTCTCCAGTTTTTTTACCAATAGAAAACGTCTTGTCAATGGTTGCCGAGAGACTGGCTCGTCACTAAACGCCAGTCACTACGGTTGATGAACTGTGGCATCGTGTTGAAGCTGCATGGGCATCTGTACCTGTACATGCTATCCAATCTCTGTTTGACTCAATGCCCAGGCGTATAACTGCTGTTAATACTGCCAGATGTGGTTGTTTTGGGTACTGATTTCTCAGGATCTATCCAGCCAAATTTTTTGAAAATTTAATCACTTGTTATTTCAAGTATAATATATTTGTCCAATAAATATCATTTTGTAATCTACATTTCTTCCTGGTGTAGCAATTTTAATGGCCAGTAGTGTAAAATCATTTTATGTTGTTAATGTTTTAGCAAACTAAATAAAACAAAATAAAATACATTTTATTACAGAAAAATGTGTAGTAGAAATAATTGTAAGACCCCCTGTTGTGCGCACACATAGTATTTCAGTTTGATAAAGGAACAACTAGTTTTTCAGGTACATTTATCCTACAGGAGATTGAATTTTTTTTCTGGAGTTCCGCAAAACCAAATTTTTTCAGTTGTGAAGTTAATATTGAAGCTGCGATTCTTTTTATCCTCATTCTAATAAACTACTTATCGGCGGTATATTTTGAAAAGCGTAAATAAGTACGCTGCAATTTATTAATACTTTTTTCTAAAATCAAATAAAAACAGTTATTGTTACTGAAAAAATACCGAGTGGTGTCAGAAAGAAAGGGGATAAGCCAATACTGTAAATATTTTTTTTACTTGCAGCTATTGTACATATATGTTAATTTTATAAGGAGAAAAAATATCTCGTTTCCTTTATATTAGTTTTTGGAAAAAGTTATCCATTATTTTTTCTGTAGATGTCTGTAGTGATCGCTATCTCGTGGGGTATCTATCAAACAATTTCAAATTTATGCTCAGTGGAAAGGTGACATTTGACACTAAAATATTCTCTTGCGGTTTTTTGTTTGATTCATTCAGTTACGAGTACAAGGTTTTAAAAATGGAAGACAACAAACAGAAAATTCGATACATTTTAGTTTTTCTTTTATAATGGCGAAAATGCTAACCAGGTGGCTAAAATTGTGAAAGGTGTTCATCGTCCTATATATGACTGTAACAACCAGTTACGCACAATTTTGGTTTCGTCGATTCCGTTTGGGTATTTGGATGCTAAAGATGCACCTTGCATGGATACAACATCGTCGAGAATGTCTATAAAATATCAAAAATTATCAAACTTGACAGCATGTCAGCAGTCGTAGCTTTTCGTAGCTAAAAATCTACATGAAAACTGTTTTAAACCTTTTTACAAAGCGAATCTGAAAGAAGTTGCAAAAAGTTCACGTAAAAAATAATGGATTTCTTTTTCCCCAACCTAATATCTCAGTATAAGCAACTTTATAGTGAGTTCAAACCACCATTTATTGCGGCTTAAAATAATAACAAATATTGTCATCAAAATTTCTAAATTAAAGATTGGTTTTAAGTTAGTCCTGGTTTGACATTTTTATTCTAATCAAGTTTCATTCTATTCAGTGCATATATGTGATTCAAACCCCGGGCAAAATTCCAACGAACAAACCAAATAAGGATTTTATTTAAATGAATATAAGAACATTTAAATTAAAAATAAGTATAAAATAAATAAATATAATATAATAATATATGAAAAGAATGTTTTCTTAATCATTAAGTAAATTAGCATAAAATATATAGCTGAAGAGGAAAACAAATATAATATCGCTTTAAAATCAATTCTGATTATTTTACAATGTTTTTGAAAATATTATGCTGAACATGTTTATCTAGAACTTGAATAAATAAAATCGAATACCTTCTAATTTAATAGAAGGGTGGACTGATTATTCCTTGTATATCGAGAATCGAACTCCGCCCATTATTCTGCTTCCCCGAGACCTATTTCGGAGGGCTATCATTAAAACAGTCTAATGATGTCTGGACGGTTGCAGTTAGTCACGAATGCATTAAATTAAGCTTCTTTACATGTTGTATGTTCATTGCTGAACAGCAAATAACTTGTTATAGCAACTGCAGATATAGCACGGCGATTACTTCATTTATTTGCTAATGATTTGTTGTAGGATTCATTGAGCATGCGTGAGGACTTGCATGATTGTATTGACTTTTGCTCGACGTTACCGGCCGTGGAATAGAAGGTTGTTGTTGCAATAACATGCTTTCCCCCCCTTAGCCCTGAATTGGGAAGAAGCCGGGTGGGAGTCTTCGTAGTTTAAAAGCTGGAACCAAGCAGAACATTCCCCAATGCTTGAAAGTATCATTTCACAAGGAAGACATTGCGACCACGACTTATTTAACGTCTCAAGTTCATTCACAACAGTAATTTTGTCTATTCATAAAACATACAATCTTTCTTTATACAATATAATATAAGGAAAACTAGTACATATATCACTTTTGAAATCGGTTGTTTAACAGTTTCCAGTATTGAACCTGGACTCTCTTTTTTAAAAAGCTTGGTCTTATCTCTGGATAGCACTTTGTTTTATTCCTAAAAATTGTTCTTGCCTCCATTACTTTTTAGAAACGAACCAGATTAAGAAAGACTAATTAAATGTTTCCTCAAACGAAACAAATATTTTGTAAAAACAAATTTCTTTTTTGTGAAATCCAACAAGTATACGCAACTCTGTGTAAGGAAGCGTTTTTTTATAACTATTCTTTACTGTTATAACTACTATTAAGTTAAATATGATTACATAAAAAGTATATTATCATCTAAGAATAATTAAAAATATTATAAATACTATTATAATAAATCGTATTAAACTAGACATAATTTTTATTAACTATATATGTAAACCTATGGAAACTATCTATAAAATCACAACGATTAAGTGTGAATTATACTGATTTACCACAGGACTATTTTTATTGACTGGATCCACTCAATACAGCTTTTAACTTTGAACATAATCAAGCGTTGAAGCCTGCACTTAAACTGGCACCTTTCTTTCAATTCTAGTCCACACCAACGGAAGAATATTGGATAACTATGGTATTTTTTAGCATTCCTTAAAAGGACCATCAAATCAAGATTTTTATTTGTAACAGGTATCGAACCCACTACCTTCGGAATTCGAAAATGATAGCAGTCAACTTTCTATTAATAAAATTGTAGCTACAGTATAATAATGAATATCTATAATATGATACTTTGAATTTAGGTACATTTTACATCAACTTTATTTAAAATTAACTGGTAGATGCAAAATTAACAAATGATATTTGACAATAAGTTATAATCTAATGGAATCCATTTGAAAGAATATATTTATATTTAAATACCAAATTATATTTAATAACTTTTGGTCTGGTCCAAATAATATATTCGTATATTTAAAAATTTCTTTTTGATCAGGGGAAAAAAATAGTGGCCTGTCGATTCTGAATCTCATTTCTGGAGCGAAGATGGTAACTCAACGCTCCAAATGGAAAATCATTAGGGAAATTGATTCTCCTAGAATGTTTCGGATGATTTTCATTTAGGAAAAATAGGCTTAATCCCTTAGGAGAATGTGCCATCGGAATTTTCGGAAACAATTAACGCGTCTCCTCGAATGAGTTCCAGCTTTATAGAACACGGAACGCAACTCGAGGCTAATTGGGTTAGGTAACTGATTGCCTATTTGATGTTGTGGGGAAGTCTTTGACATCCAAGAGCTCCCCCACCCCCCTGCGGAGTTAAGAATCTGAAAATTAGGAAGACTGGACATTGAACTCTTTATTCCACGAAGAGATCATATCTTAGGAACTAAATTAGAATAACATAAAAATTACTTTTGGTTGTATTTGAGTTGTCTAAGTACCAAGAATCTTTCGATTGGTATATGTTGTAATAAGAAAAATATATAACATTATACACAAAATATATTGAACTTAAAAAAGATGTTTATTAAAATCTGTGGCTAAACAATATAAAAAGGAAGCAAAAATTTTGATTAATGAATTTTTGTTGTTGTCTTGTGTCAGCTTGACCTGCAGTATGGGGTGTGCTGCTCCACTTTTCCAACTGAACCATAATTTGGTGTGGAGTCCGACTTCCTCAGTACACACATGTTGTAGGTACTCGTTTATAGGGTAGGCAACCATTCACAACCCATTTATACAAGGAAAGGACCAAAAGAAAGTGCATTGATGCCCTAACCAGGATTCGAACCCAGAACCTCCCCATCCGCAATCAGGCACGCTGACCACTGGTCTCAGGGTGGACAACAATGAATTTTAGACTTATTGTTTATTTACTTTGTTGGGCAAGAAAGTAAATTCGATTGGACGGATTAAGAACCATTGAAGTATCCAATTTTGAAGTGGGGATCGAACCCCGAATAACTTAACCGTAGTTTAAAGTGCCAATCATTTCGGTGCGATTTTATTTTTTCATACTAAAGTTAAATGAATAGGGACCTACAGTTCAATATAGAATCCAAACCGCTGAAACGATCGATGATCGACACAGGAGTCGAACTGTTGAAGTAAAGGTCAAAGTGTCATGAAAAACATTATCTTAATTCATTTTATGTTGTCATAACTGGATGGTTAAACAAGGATTATTATTGAAATATATATATATATATATATATATATATATATATATATATATATATATATATATATACGCATTTGAACAATTAAAAAACTCAAAACAACTATTATAGTTATATCTATTTTAATTAGATACATTCTCTAATTATAGAATTACTTCATTAGAAAAATCAGCTAAAAGTTTCTGTTATTAACCATTTAAACACTTTTTATTAGTTATTAATATTGTAATTATCTAAAATTAGTAAACATCTCGAATAACCAATAAAGTGTATAACTCGTTGCCGGATAATTGGGAGTATATGAATATGTGCATACATACATGCATATTAAAATTTCTGCGTAGAATATATAAGGGATTAAATTTTAATATAAAAATAAAAATGTAATTCAAATTAAATTGCTATAGTGCTTAGTTATCGTCTGTAGCATTAAAAATATTCTCTGCCTTAAGATATCACTGAAAAATTAACTATGGAATGGAAAATAAACAAAAGATCAAATATAGTTAAACCACTTCTTGCGAAGATGGGATAAAACCTAAAAAGCCTTTGTCGCTTTGTTTAATATGATCTGCCTCATATTTGTATGCATTAGTAGATATTGTTATTTGATATAGATATTGTACAACATCTATGACTGCCTGTGTAAGGCTTTTGCATGTTGCATTCATAACTTGCCGCATATCCTCTGGGACGAAACTGAAACCTATTACGTCACAAAAAAAATCTTGTGAAAATGTTATGGTGTAAAGTTGCTCTCATTAGATAGATAAGAGACAGTCAACATTTAAAAAAAAGGGTCTGAGAGAATGAATTTAATGTTGTTCTCCTAGTCAAGGGATGATAACCATAACTGACATTTCCGCTCTTAGTTATCTTCTTAGTTTTTCTTTTCTTCTTTAATTTTTTGTAGCACAAAAGTCTTTTCTCAATTTTTCGGACGACATTCGTTTTCGAGTTTCACTGTTATCAAGAACTGTAAACGATAAGCCTTCAAATATTACTTTTATCATTTCTTTGAAATATATAACCATTCTGGAAATTTGAAAAATTTCAATACATTTTGAATTCGAGAATAATTTTGGAATCTTCCCACTTTTATCTCATGTTTGATTAAATATTAATACAATGAATCATTTGAAATAGAATGAATAAATGAAGGAAATTGACGGAATTAAATAAATAAATTCAAAAAAATGAATAATTTTTTTTAAATATTACTTAAATTTCAAAATATGGTGTGAATAATTTTAGAAGGATAAACTATTCAGAACAACTAATGCTATTTAATTCTTTCAGAAGTGCCACGGTAACTTGGTTGGTTAGGGCGTCGTTCTCGTTAACGGAGAGTGGTAAGTTCGAAACCCGGCTTATCCAAAGATCCATCATGTACACTAATGGCGACAGGGGCACGTAAAATATATCATGGTCACAATGTCCTCCATGTTCTTATTCTAAATTAATACTTCTTTGGGTGTTAGGGATTAGGTCTTATTCGGTATCCTGTCTCTGAATTGGAAGACCCGGCAAGTGCTGCCATCTATGAGCCAAAGTCGTACTTTTACTCTCGTAGGGGTATGCTCTGTTCAAAAATGGAAGACGCTCTTTCTGACTAAATTCGCCGAGTCTCTGATGAGAAGGCTTGGCTATGCCAAGTGTCATAAGTAACAACAATTCTTTCAGAAAAAGGTGAAATGTTTGCGTAATTAAAAATATTTTTAAAACATTTTGACAATAAATATAAAGAACGTTGGTTACTATTTAAATTATTATTAAATAATGAAATAAGTCATTCATTCGAAAAATGTTTAAAAAATTCAGAAAATGCAAAATATTCAAAAAGTTTCAAGAATTGAAAAGAAGATAAGCATATGATTTACCCAATCCTTATTTTAAATATTATTAAATCTCTTGAATCATTGAGGGAAAAGTTAAAATATGTTTGGAAAATTATTAAAAGCTTTAGTAGCTGAATTTACAACATTCAACATTCTTCTCGTTTTCAAATACTATTAGATATTAAAAGAATAAATTTATCATCATCATCATCAAAAAAAATAAAAAAATAAAAAAAAAAAAGAGAGAAAAAAAAAAAAAAAAGAAATGCGTTCAATGTTAAAAAAATTTAATATACTTAAAAATATTTTAAGACTTTTTCCTGTATTATGCTGTAAAAGTTTAACCCCTAAATATTAAAAAATTTTGGAATGATTCGAAATTTTTTTAAAAAAATATATTGAAATATTATAAAATGTCGTTTATATTTAAAATATTATCAGATGTAAAAATCAGGAATAGTTTAAAAAATATTTATTTTAATTCAATTTTTAGATTTTATCCCACTTCTAATAAAAATATTATTAAATGTCCAAATAATGAATCATTCTATTGGAACGATGTAGGGACTGACTGTTAGAGGGGGGGGGGTCCTCAAGCTGGCGCAATGTAGGTTTCCCTCCCTTTTCCCCTTATCACATAATCCCCTTCTTCGGCAATTCAATTGAGTCCCTCGTTTTGGGCAATTACGTAAGTGGGGTCGGGCTAGGAGGCAGTCGGCTGAGGGGAAGGGGGAAAGAATTCAACAATTTGACAGTTAAATTGGGTTGTAATGAGTGACAAATATATAGAGATGAGCGTTGAGCGCATTCTGGAACGGAAATGAACCAGCGTTCGATTTCCTCTCGGGGTATAATTGCTCCGTAGAGGCATTTGAATTTCCTTAATAACATGTAGAATCGATGATAATTGAATTTATTTTTAAGTAATCGATTTGTAAGTAGGTTTTGAGTTCATTTCCATTTATTAACATAAAGTTAATATATTTTTGCTCATGATGAAAATGATACTAATTTTTTTGAATACTCTGTTGAAGGATATATTATATATAAAACTACCCCTCTCTTCTCTCTCTCTCTCTCTCTCTCTCTCTCTCTATATATATTTATATATATATATATATATACGAGGGTTACTGTGAAATTTTTGAGATACGCGCAGACGAGAATTTACAAAATAAAAATAACTGTTTAATTTTAAAATACAAATTATTTTAACACAGAAAACGATTTTTTACTCACTTACTTTAACTTGTTTAGCGTATAATAAATTTTAAACAGAAAATAAAATGGAGTTGATGCGAGACCATTTTCGCGCTATGATTTTCTACGATTTTAAAGCAGGATTAAATCAAGAAGAATACTTTCAATGGTTGCAATTAGCATTTGGTGATGAATCTCCAGCTCGTGCTACTGTATTCAGATCGTTTAGAGAATTTAGAATAGGTCGCAATTTTCTTCAGGATGAAGAACACACAGGAATGCCGCCGTCGGCAGGAATACCGGAGAGTGTGTCTGCCATACGAAAAATGTTAATGGATGATAATCGCTGTACCTATCAAACAGTACAGAAGGAACTTAACATTGGATCCGCAGCCATACACAAAATCATTCATGAAGAATTACATATGAAAAAAGTAGTTTGCCGTTGGGTTCCCCATAATCTAACTGAGCACCAAAAAGGGAAGCCTTTCAGAATCAGTAAAGAAATTCTTAAATTGCTAAATGATGGTGGCCACCACATCATTTCTAAAATTGTAACAGGTGATGAAACGTACATACCGTTATTTGACGTTCCAACACGTCAAGAAAGCAAAGTATGGGTCTTTGAAGATGATCCCACGTCAACAATGGTGAAAAAACAACGCGCACTGAAAAAAGTGATGTAGGCCGTTTTCTTCAGAAGTACGGAACTGGTCAAAACCATCAAGTTGGAAGGACAGAAGACAGTAACAGCAAACTGGTATACCACTAAATGTCTTCCAGAAATTCTACAAAAACTGAATGTTAGGGAACTAATGCTTCACCATGACAATGCATCTTCACATACAGCCGGATTAACAGTTGAGTTTCTTAAACAAAAACAAATTAAAGTGATCGAACATCAGCCGTATTCACCTGATCTAGCTATGCGCGACTTTTGATTATTCTTTAATCTAAAAAAAACTTATGTGGACGTCGTTTTCATTCTGAAGAAGAGATTGATGTGGCTGTAAATGCATTTTTTCCATCTATTCCAAGAAATGAATGGCTTGCGGCACTTAATCAGTGGAAAATTCGTCTACAAAAGTGCATTGATGCTAGAGGAGACTACTTTGAACACACCTAAAATTTTGTAAGTATAACTTTAAAAACCTAGTTGTATCTCAAAAATTTCAGAGTGACCCTCGTATATATGTATATATAAAATGTAAGAAAATATAATGTAGTAGGAAAAAGTAAATAAATTACTGTTGCCGAAAAATCTATATCGCTGTAACTATGAAAACTAAAATTGCTTTCAGAATCTGATAAATCATAGCCTGTCAATCAATGAATATTTTCTAGCAGCCATTTCTGATTAGAAAAAGGCGTCAAGCAGTGAAATTAGATTGATTAAAAATGTACTTCAAATGGCTCTATTGGTGGACAACTAACTACATTTGTTGATCAAAATTTAAACTAATCATCTTTATATAGATTATACCTGATTGAATGCGAAAAGACTGGATGTGCTCCTCAATAAAAGTCGAAAAAAACGTGCTCGCGAAAATCCCAGGATGAGCAAATTTTGCTACATTTGAGTTGCCCGTGGAAATCGCGGGCAACAGTCAGAGGGTTTATAATGCTTAACAGACTTTTTAACTCACGATAACACAATTTTTTTTATTTAACATATTATTTTATTAAATAAATGTAGAATAATTTTATTTCAATTTACACAAATTCTTGTGTAGATTCCACAACAAATTCTTATGTTTGAATGTTTCTTATCTGCAGTTTATTAACCCGTCCAGTTTTAAAACAAAGTTCTTAATGGAGCTATCAACTGACTCCAGCACGAGAAAAAAATATTTTAGTTGAGTTATTAACTCTTCTTACAGCGTTGGCGACCGTGGGAGAGCTAATGCTCCAAAACGCCAATTAGAGAGCTGTTCTTCGCGCCAAAACAATCACCATCTTTCCAAGAAGACACTTTTCTTGGGGTCGCGCGCGCACTGTTTTATGCATCTTCCCGAGAAGTGTAAACTTTTATTTTCGCAACAGTGTCTTAATTGTTTTGGAGGAGTCATGCCAAACCACTTCCGATTTTGAAAGATACAGGAAGATGCGACAATATGACACAGGGGAGGGAGGGAGAAGAGGCAACAATCTTTAGAGTTACTCATGTTCGTGAGACATACGAATATTGCTCCCAAGCGCGATTCAAGCATGTGTAATGTGACGCTTTAATAAAAGTTGAACTATGACTGGGATCGTCTGTTAAATAAAAATCTTACTTATAGGTTCATTATGAATTATCCTGAAAATCTTACTTATAGGTTCATTATGAATTACCCTGATGCTTATTTTAAATTTTGTACATAAACGCATATAAATTTCTCGAGGGAATGTTTTCTTCTAAATAGTAAATATCTTCAATAATATTTGGCGTGTAACTACATAATATAAGAAAAATATTGCATATACATAAATATAAATGTAGTAAAATTTATTATACCAAGAATTCCACATTTTTATTTTACATTCGTCTTTATCGAAGAAGAACTATGAATGCACTGCATTTTCTCTTCGTTGACTTCCATTTTTAACACCCTGTACCTTATAAGTGAATGGGCGAATTAAGAAACAGCAAAATTATTTCTATGATGAAATCAAAATGAGTCACCAGGTTCCAAGATAGTAAATGAATGCCTTAAAGCATGCACTGAAATTCAAAATGAATTAAGTACTGAAAGGTAAGAAATGAAGTTTAATGAATTAAGTTCTTAATAATACAAAGACAAAATTGAATTAATATTTCGAAAGAAATTGAAATCTAATAATAATGCACTAAATAAAGGATCTTACTGATAATTATGCTTTTAAGTTATTGAGAATTTAGTATATAAAAAAAGATAAATAATAAAAGTTTATACATAAAAAATGAATAATAATACACGCTAAAAACGAAATGGCCCCTTCACGTCAGAATTCGATATAGTGCAGTGAATTAAATACGGGGGAAGTTTGAATCTATCCTTATCGGAAAAATAATGAAACTAAATAAACAAAATTATTTTATGGAGAATCAGCATAATATTTAATATTTGATACTCATATATTCTCAGAAATTGTTTAAAGTTACAAATCCAAAAGAGGGATATAGTACATAACTAGTTCATATAAAGTGAAATTTACAATATGAATAAGTGTTTAGATGAGATAAGATGTAAAATGAATAACAGTGAAGTAACCAACATGGCCAGTTTCATCAGGGGCCACATTGGTACAAAGTATGGCTTTTCTGCAATGGCTGAAGACTAAACTTAGTCGTTACTCCCAAAAACCATACTGAAATATTTTTAAACTAAAAAATACCAAAAAAGAAAGCCTTCATAAATATCAAATCTTAAACAAATATACAAAGTGAAGAATAAAGCGCAAACTCTAAACAAGTATATAAAGCGAAAAATAAACGTTTACAATGCTATAAACTAAACTTTCAAACCATTAAAGTATTTAATGCAGTTTTTTTTATAGAATACCTAATTATTTTTACTAAAAAACTAAATCTAGTTATTTCATGGAATAACTAGGTATTCTATGAAATAATGCGTTTTATATATAACGCATATATACAAGTAAAAAGCGTTATATCTGGTATTACTTACTTTGTATTTTTTTGGATATATATATATACATATATATATATATATATATTCCAAAAAATACAAAGTAAGTAATACCAGATTTCCAAGGTATTTAAGTTGTTATCTCATTCATTTTTATGATTTGCAATGTTTCCCGGAGGGACAGAATTCCTGACTAATGTTAAATAAGATATCTCCGTTTATGTAATTCCCCGCTTTAAAGGAATCCCGCTCATCGCCCGTATGGACCACCACACCTTAGTCACGAACCTCTGTTTAAAAAGAGATAAAAATGCGTCGTCCAGCCACGCGCATAGGCAGCCTTTCAAGTTCATTTGCGTAATTTGTGGCGGGTTCAATCGGAAATTTGGAGGTCACGGCGATAAAAAAGATGCGCCACTTTCCCCGCTCTGCTTTCCCACCCTCCCCAACGGACAAGTCGCGCTTCTTCTTTTTCTCTGCTTTTTTTTTCTTACTAATGCCTCGTACACACCAGCCTGGCCTTACCAAAACGTCCTTATCCTGACAGCACTTGCACTAGATTTCTGTGTCAGTGTCTTAGGAAACTCGTTAATTACCGGCTCCTTCGCGTTTTTGAGAGCATCCTTCCCAAATTCGGTGCGAATTCTTCGCATTTTTCTCATCAATGTCGTATTTATCGCGTTCATTTAACGTCAATATTTTTATCACGGGGAAAATTTTTTAAATAAAATTAATTTTAAAATATCTTTACTTAGGAACTTCCCAAAACTTCTGCCAAAGATGATTCTATTTTGTGGAAATTAGCTTTTGTTATTAAAGCTTGTGTCCGGATAAGCTTGTGTCCGCTTTTGATAAGGAAAAGTATTTGCATTTTGGTGCCTCCCATCGGGGATGTATTTTGTAGAAAAAAGTTTTTGAAACTAAAAATATTATCCAATAATGCAATCATAGCAATATTTAGTGTACAGTTCAGACAATCTAATCAGGATTGTTCATTTTTCTTTTGTGACTAAAATGTATTGTTAATTTTTTAAAAAGTATATTTTGGGAATTTAATCAAAATAGTTTTTATCACGATAATCTTTTAATTGTTATTTTAAAATTGATTTAAAGGCTGCTTAAGTCAGATTTAAATAATATTTTTTATATAAAGTATTATCCAATTAAAGTCCTTCGGGGAATTATTTGTACTATTTTTGTAATAATATTTGTAAATAGCCAAATCCGCTGTGGATATTTCTGTCTACCCTCGCTTTATTCCTGAAAAGTTCTTCATTGACACAATCATTCTGAGCTTCTGAATTAAAAATTGCAATTTTGTGGATGTTTATCATATCTCATGCGGTGAAGGATTGACACGTGAATGTGAATGATCCACAAAATGACTTTTCGGAATGTGTGGAATGTGTATTTGTTGGTATCGTGTGCAGTGAGGGGTCTTATGGCCCATGCACTCAAGTCGGAATCCCCTTTTCCATGCCCGGATTATGTGCAGTGTGACAGTGAGGAATGCATGCATTTGGAACGATCAGGATTTTGCAATGAAATACGAATTGGGAACGCTGAGATAACTGTGCAAAACTGCGGTTGTTGCTTCTTGTGTTTAAAAAGCACTGGTAAGTACTTGTTATTTATTGTTACAAATAATGGTATTGTATTTGTTATTTGCTTGTAACGTACTTAACAACAGTGAGTGCTTATTGAAAAATTATTGTAAATACTTGTTATTTTTACTTAAATTATTTTTATCTCTTGGAAATTGAATACTTAAAAATATTCAAGATTCGCTCTTTAGTTATTTTATAATTTGAATCTCAAAATCAACCCCATACTCTTTGCAGCAATAATTTTCTTGGGATTAGGAGAATTTTTAAGCTTTTTCATTATTTATTAATATATTATACTTGTTATTTATTGTTACAAGTAACTGTAGTTGTATGTTCTTTTATTTAACAGCAATAATGAGTATTCAACGGTGCTCTAACAAAAACGATATATACTTGTTATTATAGTTTAAATAATACCTAGTATTTTCGTTTTATGAATATTCAAGATTCACGTTTCAGAAAATTTCTAAACTTGAATTCTACGAAAACAAGCACATACTATTTGCAGCAGAAATTTTAAAGCATTATTATTTAATTTATGTAATTATACAAACATTTATTATTTCTAACTTTCATGTAACGCAATGGTAACAAATTTAGTTTCTTGAAAATTCGAAAAAAATTGTTTGAAAGATAACGAACAATTGAATCGAAGAAAGATCAAATCTTGGAAGATATTCGAGATTCGAACTTTCGAGACTCGTGTTGGAGAATATTATTTGTTTCAAGTCTCTCAAAGCTAAAAAAATTGACACTATGAATTTATATTTTTAGTGGTAATAGTTTTTATGGAAAATATAACAAACACTTTCTTAAATTATGAAATTTACTTTATTTAATACTCATGAAAGCTAATGAAAACAGGGATTTAAGTCTAATTTCTTGAAAATAAGAAAAATTTACTTTCTTAAGAGATAACGAAATGAACGAAAGTCTCTCTTAGTAAATTCAAGATTACTTTCAATTTATATTTTCGTTTATTTTTAATAATACATTATTTATGTACATGTAGTTTAATATATCTAGAATTTATATAGCATTATTTTTCATTTAAAATTCATTTATATATTATTATAAAAATTTTTACATTTTAAATTTTATCCTACTGAAAATTTCTAAGTTACTTTCAATTTCCTTTCAAGCAACAAAGTTTCAATTTCCTTACTAGGAAATTTTTCAGTAAGGAAATTGAAATAATTGAGATAAAAATTGTGATAACTAATGCAAATTATCCTAATTTTCTGTATTAATAAATAAGACTATTCAGTTTATTTGTATTAATGTATAAGACTATTCAGTTTATTTGGATTACACATGATTCAAATTATTTGTATTTCTATCACATACAATTTTATAGTTAAACATTAGCCATTTATATTTATTCTAAACATGTTTACAATTTTTAAACATTTACAATTATCAAAAGCAAATTTCTCAAAATATTCAGGAATTCATTGTCTCAAAATATTTCGTAACCAAACCAATGTTTCAATTGCCCTTGGATTAATTTAAAAATTACTTAGAATTGGCTTTAAAATTACAAAATCTTAATTTATTTTCCAGAAAATTTTTAGAACATTTCGAGCATCGCAAAATTCCCTTGTAAAGAAAGTACTGCATTTCTATTTATTAGTACACTTTTTTTTAAAAAAAAAAAAATTAATTTCTTAATATTTTTATTTTGATCTTTTAACCATATTTTAATTTGAGTGCAGAAACCAAATTGGATAAAATTTGAGCTTCTCGAATTAATTCATATCTTCATTTTACCTTCGATGCTTTAAAAATACTTGAATTTGAGTGATCGCTCATGTAATGGTTTCTACTAATTTTTTCAGGAAACGTGAAATGTTTCCTGTCTTCTGCTATCTTAGCATATTTTTTTTTTTACTTTTCTGTTTGTTTTTATTCTTTTTTTCATTTGCATAAGCAATTTTTGTTCCTCAATTTTCTTAATTGCTGTCATTTTATATTCTGTGACATTTGTGACAGTAGCCTTTGAGCTCCTTTATGACGTCATTTCCTTTTTCGTTTTCACACGTTTTTCTGAATCAGTGATCAATTTGTGTGTGGTAATTTGATAATTCTCCGACGCTTTATCAGTGCTGAATGCTCGCAACAGATAGAAAATTATTTTAAACGGTAAATAACGCTCAAAAAGAAAAACCTTTGTGCTTTAAATATATAATCTTAACGCAAAAAATTAATTAATTTTAGTTTTTCAATTTTTTAATTTTTTTATTAATTTATTTTATTTTGTTTAATTTTGTTTAGCATTACTAAATTAAAAATACTTTATCATATATGTATATATTTTGCGCAAGAAAATTTTTGCTCAACAAATTTGTTTATTTTTTATTTATGTGAAATGTTTGTATTGTTAGATAATTGTAAATATATAATTATATTCAAATGGGGAAATCAGTTACCTAGCTGCATTAACTGTGACCTAGGTATAGGAACATGATTTTTAAATTAGAGGGTGCCGAGTCCGATCCTTACCTAAGTTGAACAATACTTGTTGTTTCTTGCTTTCCATTTACTCTTTTACGAGGTAGTTATCCAGAAGCTTATTCCGTTTCCCCCCCCCTTACCACTCGTGAATACAGCTCAACAAATAATAGTTTTCTCTTTGGCAACAAATACGTATGTCTCCTATGCTTGAAAATTTAAAAAGAGAAACAATAAACACTAGACGACACCAGAAAAACACTTTTAACGAATTTAAGCTGTAAAATTATCAATAAATTTTCAGTGACTATCAATTAATCAATATTCAGTACGAAGATATTTTTTTATATAATATATGTATAAACATAACATTTGCATCTCACTTTCCGTGCTTTTTTGTGGGCAACCGAAAACATGTTGAAAGCAGCAAATAACAAGCATTAATCTAACTAGTATTAATTAAGCAAATAACTAGTATTAATATTGTGAATATAAAATATTCTTCGTTTAAAGAACGAGTTACAAATATATCTTTTTTCTTTCTTCAATATGAGTTTTAAAGGAGAAATTAATTTTGCTAAAAGGAAATTACAAATTTGATCTCGTGAAAAGGTCGGTTGCGGTTTTTGGAGAACATGTCGCCCCTTTAATTTGTGATCTGTGTGAGCCATGTTTTAGTATTTGTTGAGTCACAACCAGTAAGAGTTCAAAGAAGAGAAGTTTAATTTATTTTATAAATATGCAAGATAAGGTATTTTCATAATTAAATGTTTAAACTGCTTACCACGAACACACAAAAAGATAATAGAGGAAATATATTAATAACGATTTATATTTAAGGGTCTATTTTACTGGTAAGACTTGAGGATTTTCTTTATCAATAATGTGATAGAATCACTACTGTTATGAAAAGCTTAAAACATAAATGAGTGTCTATAATGCTCAGAATGAGTTTATACTTTGAGTAGATAATATATATATTGTATATTTAGATTAAAAATTAAAAAATAAGTAAATTTGAAAAACAAAATAAAATCTTTTAGAAATTTTTTGCAAAAGTGTAAAAAAATATAGTATTACCTAAAATTATCAGAAAAAGTTCTTAAGAAATTAGAAAAACGTTTCTAATGACATGAAACATTTAGAAAATAAAAGGAAATAAAATTAGAATGATTATGAAATAAATAAAATTGAAAATTCAAAACAGGAAAATTGTAAAGAAAGTAAACAAAAATATTCAGAAACTTCTCATCCGGGGAATTTCAACAATCGTCGTGTCTTGCTTCATAAAAATATGGGCTGTATTCATGTATCACTAGAGAATAAACTCGGAAAACTCCTAAGCACTCACCTTAATAGTCATGTGTACAAGAAATAAAAGCACTAAATCCAGTTTGGTTGTTCAAGAAAAGTTGGAATCGAACCTTTGACCTTCCTGGGCAGAGGGTTCTACCCCTTAGTGAGACCATGTAAATATTTTTTAAAACAAACCAAAAATATTGGAATTTTTTTTAATCTTAAATCTTAGTAAATTGAGCAATAAATTATATTAAAATTTAAAATGATGTGGCTGGCAGCAAAGTTTAGTGCTCTGGCCTCCGATTCAATAGTTTATTGGTTTGAATCCCCCTATTGTTAACAGGGATTGTAGCATGCACATTTTCGGAGGATTGGTTATTTTATATAGATAGCCAGTACCATTTGATTTTGGGAAACATTGTGCTATAGAAATTTCAATTTGGGTACCTAATGCAGTACAAGCATTATGATAGTCAAGGTGAAAACATCTATAACTTGTTAATTCATAATAACATTTATTTGTTAACAACAGATGGGATAGAAGCCGAGTGTTTAGCGCTCTTGCCTTCGATCAATAGATCGTGGGTTTGACTCCCACATTAGGTAAGGATGTTTGTAGCGGTTCGGAATTCATTGTAAGCCTAGATACTGATCTAAATGGCCTTCATGTGCAAAAAAATGACCGTTGAGCGACATTGTTTAAATGTTTGCAGTAGTTCTGAATCCACTTTAAAATGTAGGTTTTGGCTTAATTAGTCTCTGTATTCACAAAATGATTATAATGCGGCAAACTAACTTGAAAATTGAATCTTCCGCGATAATGTGTCTCGTGAGCTGGGTTGATCAGCGTTTATTAAAAGTTGGTCTCATGTGACCAATATTGATCTCAGCCTTATAAGAAACGAGATTCATCCTTTAAATTTGCCTGTCTAAGGTTGCACACCATCCATCAAGCTTCCCCATCGATTTCTAATCGTTGCTTTATTGGCAGGAAACGTTGTTTGCGGCAATCGATATCGTTATCTCCATTTTTCTAATGCGTCCCGAACTTCGAAAAGCTTGGTCGGAGTTTGGAGCTGGAAGTTCGCCAGGCATCCGTGAGGGATGGACTCCCTCCTCTAATGAGGGCTCGTGAGTCACACTTCATTTAAGGGCAGGCACTCCACCTCTCGAGTGCAGATGGCATCAGTTGGGCGGTCATCCCTCCACAATCTTCCTGGATCAGCGCTGGCAACGGTACAGCTTGTTTGGTATACAAGTCCGCCGCGGCTTTGAAATAGGGCTCTGGCATCTTTTTCTGTCGGCCTCTTTTGGCAACGCGATGGCTTATTCATATTTTGTTGAATGAGAATTATACTTCGAGTGTTGATATTTATCTTTCTGAGAAATAGAGAATTGGTAACAAAACAATCGAAAATGCTTGCATGTTTTTTGTTTTTCTGATCACGGCTGTCTTTACGATTGCCAACTCCCTCATTATTTTGAATTGCAATCCAGAGACGAGGTTGATGCCTGAGCTGGCACCTTCCTGCTAATCAAGACAGCTGAATAATTCCTATCTCTGGCCAATGGCTGAGTGGTTAGTGTTCTGGACTCCTGGGCTGTTGATCCCCGGTTCTGACATGTATGTTTTCTCTCTCTCTCTCTCTCTCTGTGTATCTTTGTTCTTTCTTCTGCTGAGACGATGGATGAATGTGGCTCGCCCAATGAACGGGTTTGTGGTGATGTGACTTGGAAATGCTACTCATACCTCCATGACTTGGCTCACAATTGTCACAGTGCATAATGAATAGGAGTTTCCGGCCTTCTTGTGGGCGACAGTTCCAGTTACCCAGTGTGCCGAAAAATTAGAAAAAATATTCATATCTCGTAAAATTTTAAGCGACAAGATTAACAATTAAGCTGGCATTTTTTTTTCTTTTTTACCGACACACCAGCGAAGATAGACAGTAATTCCCGAAGCATTCTATCAGCCTGGACACCATGATTGTCATCAGCAAACCAAATAGCGAACTAGTAACTTTCTGAATAAGAAGTATTCAACTTTCTCAATGAGGCTATCACTGTCCATTTATTTCTGTCATAACATATACTGATTATAAGTAATAACTTTAATTTCAAGCAAAATCCAATTTCAGGTTTTGAGCGCACAAATGTAACGGGTTTAATAATCGGGAAAACACATTACAAGTATTTTGGAAATAATTTGTGTTAACTTTGGAGACTGATTATTTCAAAGAAAATTTAATGACCAAAATTTACTTCTATACATTCAACAAAATAATAAAAATATGATTGATCATTGTTGTTATGAATATAGTTTAAATCTTATATTTTTTTTTT
>JAPDSC010099052.1:716125-744259 GCA_026290005.1 Latrodectus geometricus | reverse complement strand
ATATGACCCATAAACCCAAACATTAAGAATCCGTTATTAATACTGGTTGGAATCGAATGCAAGATTATCCATTCCAGGAAAGTATGGGTCTACTACTAAACAGCTATGAGCCAATAAAAACATTTTTTTAAAGGAGGTTATAATTATTTTATCCATCCACTAATAGCAAGAAATAGCTTGAACTATCGACCACTTTAAGGTTGTCTCGTCTGTAGCTCTGAAAAATAAAGAAAATTACTGTTCAAACATCCCCGTAAATGCCAGGCTTCTTTTAATCGTCACGTTTGTGCCAAAAAGAAATCCTGCAACAGTTTCGCTAACTGCAGGGATTGAAGTGAAGTGAAGTGCTCGTGGGCCATTCGGCTCGATCACCTTCCCCCGCTTTTCCCCGGACCTCCTGACACTTCCTACCAGAACTTCCTTTCACAGCAACATTACAAGTGGACGAGAGAAGGCACGTTTTCGGATTTATCGGAAATGCGGCGATGAAAACGGACGAGGGGGAAAAAAAAGAAAATTATTGCTCTCAAAACACAGATACTTTACCACACTAGACTCCCCCGGGATTTCTGGAAAAGGGAAGCTAATCGTTAGCCGCGGAAGTGGAAAGAAATGTCCAAGATAAACACAAGATTCTAAGAATCTCCGTGCTTTTAGGTTTGCCTGACGGATAAGTGGAAATTTATAGATCCATTACCACCAACCATGTCCGCGTGTTTTTGCTGCCAGATGTCTGAAATCTAACATTTAATTGATGTTTTAGTTAGGCGACTCAAACTAATTTAACATTCTAAATACCAACTACAGTTATACAATCGATATGTATAGTTAGTTTATCGATGTGAAATGTAATCAAACCATTTGTAACTTGGTGGATAAAAAGCGTTCCTCTTCCTGACTAGAAGATCATGGGTTTGATACCAGGCACAGTCGAAAATAGACTGAATGAGAATGTATATATTTGTTTAACTTTATGTGTAGTTAACAAATAACTTCTTTGCCGTCCTTGCTGTACAACTTATATCTTGATGTTGCAGTAGTTTACTTGCTGAAAAAATCCATTACATTTCAGTCAATCGTGATTGGTAAACAAACCAATATTGATACATTGATTTCTTGATTTTTGAGAATAATTGTATTTGTTAAACTGTTCTAGTAATTTTCCGTTATTATCAATTCCTTTACTTTCTTCGAGGTTTTCTTGTGGTAGAGGAATTTTTATTGATAGAGGAATGAATCTCGTTTCCATCAAATTTGATTGGTAGATAAATCGATATCGGTAGATAATCAAGCTTTAGAATGTCTAAAATATCTATCCGCTCGGCCTGATGGGTATTATCGTGATGCTGACATGAAAATGATCAGCACTTGCCTGTGTTTGAAGATGACGGTTCATTTGATGATCACATGATTAATTTCATTATAACCAAAGAATGGTAAAGTGCTTCTCTACATCATTATGAAAAAAAAGATAAATTATAACTTTTTTCCTGATAGCGAACCCTCAATAGAAAATGTTCCTCGTCAAGTAATGGAATTTCAAAGGAAATCACTTAAGACAATGTTTCTGACCATGGTGAGTAGTTGTTGTGTCCAATCCTTCAGGATCTAGCGGCAACTAGACCAGATCCATGAGACCATTAACCCTGGAAAAGTCTAGCACCAGAAGTGGACATCTTCCAAAACTAGCCCCAAACAATCTAAGATATGTTCAGAGGAAGCCAGCAATAGGTAACACTTGCAGCAAGTCTGGAAAACCTTTCGGCCAGATTCGTAGGTCATGCATTTCAAATGCCCACTGAGTAGACATCCGTTTGATCAATTCTGTCTACGTCAAATTCCAAAGCCCTCTCACTGGGCTTTTCCTACTAATCCCGGGATGGTCAGGAGGGGCCATCCAGACTTGCCTTTAATTACATTAAATAATAAATCTCTCGATATGTGAGTGCATCATCAGTGACAGTCTCTTTAGGCCAAGAAATCCGCTACTTCATTTCGTTAACATGAGACGGGGTCCACTGAAAGTGGACGTCTCTATATTTAGCTATGGTTATTTAAATGCTCAATATTGAGCTTATTGATTATTCAAATGCTCACGAGGTCATGCACCAGTCCTGCAGGTATTGAATGGAGTTACAATGGTGAGTACTCTGTACCTAGCTCTTTGTTGAGCTTAATGTTGTTAGTAGTGTGAGGGAAGTCATGGAATCGATTCCACATCTTACAAATGCACTCTGATGAGAAGTCTTATGCATGTAAAACTTCAATAGGACCAAAGGTATCTCCGTTGATAGGGAATTTTGGCAAAAATGATGTCAATCGCGATGTGTATCTCCATGATGAGATACACATCGCGATTGACATTGATAAGGATTGAAAAAAAATAATGTTCGTATTAAATAGCTAAGATGAATAGAATCCTCATTTGGAAATGGACTCAAAAAATAAATGAATATGTTTCTCACTATATCGGTGCACATATAAATGTAGTTGGTTGGTTAGTTAAGTTTTATGGAGCATGGCCCAAAATAAACAAACTGCTCCCTTATAAATGTAATAATGTTGAATATGAATATGCATTACTCTTTAATAACGGATTTAATCGAATTGTGTGCTAAAAAGTATTCTAAATCGTTACCTATAATCTGTGTGACAGTCTTTGTGAATTGTAAATATACATATCTAGTTTTTATGCGATGAAATATCCGAAAATTTTTCATCAATAATACAAAGTTTTAGCATATTGTATTTACTGTGCTACTGAAACCTACCGGAGTAAACCTACTGTTTACTGTAAACCTACTGAAGTTCAAGTACCTCAAACTTCAGTAGGTTTGTTTTGTTCGCAATACATTTTCAGTTACTATTCATATCGACTGAAAAAAGGCATAAACAGTCAATCGTAATTCTGAGCAACGGTCATGTGACGGAGTTGACATCTGATCTGGCACCTTCCTTTTCCCACCTACGGAGAGACATCGCGAATAAGACATATTTAACACGAGTGAACAAGACGCATCTTCAGGGTCATGAAAAGGACACTTTTCCCAACCTTTCAGCAGATTCATTTGGTAGTTCAGGTACCTCAATACCTCGTCAGAAGTCATAGTTTATATATTTTGTACCTCCATAAAACTGCTTATAGTATAATTTCATCAAAAGACTCTAAAATTTTTAGTCTCAAAAATATTACATTACCAGATCAAATAAATAATTATAGTAATTTTTATAATTGATCACAGTAAAATAAATAAAAGCTTATACAACATTGCCTATGTAGTAAAAACTTTTTATTTTCTCTCTCTCTCTCTCTCTCTCTCTCAATATATATATATATATATATATATATATATATTGGGGAGGAAAAGATGGATAATTTAGAAAAGTAAATGGTATTGTGATAATTCGTATGCTGTACATTTAAATTAATTAAATTTAAATGGATAAAAAAATAATATTTATAAAAAATTTTTTTTAATTATAAATCAAAATAGCGTCTAATATATTGAAAGTATATTTCGACAACACAAATTATGAACTGTGTACATACAGACATATATGTAAGAATCATCTTTACAGGTGTGAATGTTCAGTACAGTTGTATGAACCATCTGTACTGAACGGTGGTAAGTGAAGAACCATTAATCTGTTAAGTACGATTTCTTTCTTGTAGTTAACTTTCACTCTAATATTAATGCTCATGCCCGGAGGAAGTATAGTACACCCACAAAGAATTTGATACCATTGTTTTGCATACCCGTTTAACCCTGAAACGAGATAGATTATATGCACATCAAAGCAATCAATTCTAAAGAGGTTTTGGTACTCGCATGTTCGCGTGGCTCGCAGATGATGAAGCCATCGCCTTTTTGCAAAAGCTGCTCATTTACGTCCTGAACGGGAAAAAGGGGAGGTCGAGCTTTTTGGGAAAGTTTCCCCGGTGGCATCAGATGCAAAAAATGAAGAGCTTCATAGACAAGGAGAGTTTTGAATAAAAATACACTTCTCTCTCTTTTGACGCACGGGGGGCAGGAAGGGGTAAGCCCGGGACCGCACGCTTCTCCCCTCTCCCCAACGTTCCCTCGGGGAATCAGAATTCAAGTTTACTTTTGCTTGTGCGTGAGGAGGAGAGAAAACGGTTATAGAAATGAGCGGCGCGTGCCGTTCCGAATAGAAACGGGAAACAACCCCAGAATAAAAAAATATATAATAATAACAAGGGGAGGATTATTAATAAAAAAAGGAATGGGTGTGCTTGGTTGTCAGTTCATTCATCATCCCTCCTCGCCGTCAAGCCCCACTTTTTTTTTACCTTTCCCCCCACCCCAAAAAATTTCGTTTTTGTGTCGGAAAAAGAATTCTTCCGTCCTCCCCGGTATCTATTCTGGGGGAAACGCCACTGTAAATCAGGACTCGGAACTAAGTGTTTTCGAGTAGGATTTTCTCTCACTCCCTCAGACTGAGATAGATCCTCCTGATCCTGTATCGGATTAAAATGATCTTCTCTGGAGTGTGGGATGCCTGCTTCAACGTGATAACACCCGGTCTTGATTTTAGATACATTTGATTTATATATCATAACTATTTTGTATTCGTCTGAAAGCTACATAAATGAATTTATTATTCTGCTTATCAACTGAATTTTTATCTGAGTTTTGAATTAAATATGGCAACATGATGGATATATAAGAGCGTTGGTGTCGCGTTAACTTAAAACATGAGTTATACTTCATTTCGAAATTTTAGTGGTTGCTTTTGTAATCGAATCATAATCTGAACTCACTGTAAATAGCTTACATCACAATGCGCACATGCCAGGAACTTTAATCGCTTCAAGAACGGAGGAGTTCTATTCCCTCATTTAAAAATTCCCTGGGATATGTCAATAGAAAAAAATGCGTGAAGCATCGGATGATCTCTTTTTTTACTCTCTCACTGTGTAATTTATTTTATTTTACAATTTTTATTAATTTTGAAAAAAGTGTTGTGTTTGTTTACTTCAATAAACGGGTTTTCTGTTTTTCTAATACACCGCCGATTGGAAATCCATTGGAACATGAATGAAATGAGTTTAAACATCAATATTTAATAGTTTTTTAATGAAAAGAATTTTCAGCATTCTCTTAATTCAACTGGTTTTTAGCTGATCTATGTGTATAAGGCCTTATTTCATTATGCAAAGGTAATTAAATAGTAAATTATTATTATTATTAAATAGTAAATTTTTATAATTATTTTGTACTGAAAACTAGGAAGCTTGGACGACGTAGTCCATTATGTCTAAAGTATGATTTTCTTAATTCAAATAACATTTCTTAATTAGAAATTCAAACTCTCAATTTAGTAATGAAATTGCATTGATACCAAGTAGCAGACAGCCTTAAGGCCGAGTATTGTAACAAAACATTTGAGTTACCATTGTTTTTAAATTCAATGAGAACTTTTTGAAAATAGGGAGCTATGTTGCAAAGTAGGAAATCTCTCAAGCACTCACTGGAACAAACATGCGTGAAAAACGCAACATACATCTCTCATTATTCAACACTTCCTGGAAACGGAAGAGATAGATTCCACCACAGATAGTTTCACCAAGATAGATTCCAGATAAGCATAATCCTTGTTTCCTGGCGATCATCATTTGCAGGAGCAGTGCATGCGGGGACGGGCTTTACCAAGTGGATGCCTGTCGTATAATGTTTCTTGAAACTGCCTCTCTAGTCTTGAAATGTTACATTTGGCCAGATTGGTTAGAGCATCGCTCTCGTTACCGGAAGGTGGGGAGTTCGAATCCCGTCTTATCCGAAGATCCGTCATGTTCATTAATGGCGACTGGGCACACAACATTTGTCGGGTCGCCATGTTCTCCATTTCAAATTAATACTTCTGGGTGTGTTTGGGGCCTGGCTTTAAGCCTCCCATGGTTTCCTATCTCTAAATTTGAAGACTCAGATAGTGTTATCATCTATGAGCGCAAAATCGTACTTCTATTCTCGTAGGGGGTGCTCTGTTCGAATACGGAAAACGCTCTTTCTGACTTCATTCGCCCAGTCCCTGACGGGTGGGCTTGGCTTCGCCAAGTGTCATGTGTAACATATAGATTTTATGTAGAGAGATAAATAAGAGATTATATATATTAGTTTGGGGAAAAAAGAAATCCATTATTTTTACGTGAACTTTTTGTAACTTCTTTCAGATTCGCTTTGTAAAAAGGTTTAAAACAGCTTTCATGTAGATTTTTAGGTCTTGTGCGAAGCTACGACTGCTGATATGCTGTCAAGTTTGATAATTTTCGATATTTTATAGACATTCTCGACGATGTTGTATCCATGCAAGGTGCATCTCTAACATCCAAAATACCAGAACGGAATCGACGAAACAAAAATTGTGCATAACTGGTTGTTACAGTCTTATATAGGACGATAAACACCTTTCACAATTTTAGCCACCCGGCTATCTTTTTCACCGTTACAAGAGAAAAACGAAAATGTATCTAATTTTCTGTTTGTTGTCTTCCATTTTTAAAACCTTGTACTCGTAACTGTATTAATCAAACAAAAAACCGCAAGAGGATATTTTAGTGTCAAATGTCACCTTTCCATCGAGCATAAATCTGAAATTGTTTGATAGATACCTCACGAGATATCGATTACTACAGACGTCTACCGAAAAAATAATGGATTACTTTTTCCCCAACCTAATATATATTTTCTGATATGGCATGTAAGCTTAGAGAGAAAAATGCAAGCTCCAGTACCCAATCATGTTACTTGAGTACGTCTTAAAAGAACCACGAGTTGTAAATTGAGTTGGCAGGAATACAGTTCAAATGTAAATTTGTTTACTTTTTTTTTTTTTAAATTTAAATTTAAATTTAAATTTTTTTTTTTTTTTTTTTACTCAAGATGGATGGTTAAGAATTACATTTTTTGGGATTATGGTAAAGGTATTCTTTTCGGGATAGAAGCTTTTAGATTCGATTCCAGCCACTGTTGAAAAATATAAAATGTGGATGTTATATTTCTGCATACTAATTTGTTTGGATGGAAACTTGGAAGTTTTCTTGTTTACTTCATCGGAATCAAACTCATGACTAGTAAAATTCCTTCCAAATTGTAACAAGGAGTGGATATTTACAAGAATTTCGCTTATAAATCTATCAAATGCTTTGTGTCACAGCGCATTAATTAAAAATAGATTCCGATGCACTTCAAATATCTATCAAGAAATCAGAATCGAACTCAGAAACTGTTAAATTGAAAAGCAGAACACTCTCCATTCAGCCACCAACTCCATATTACTTATAAATTTTTCAAAAAAAATATAATAAATTTTGAGAGAACAATGTTTTATTTGTACTGATAAGTTATATTATTTTCAAACATATCAGATACCCGCCGCCACGTATATCTCACCTGTTTGTAATGGATAAGAAAAGAGCCATTTACCAACCCTGTAATCGATATTTTTTCTCTCTCGTATATCGATTTTTCAGATGTTCCCTACTGTAGTGCGTGACATAATATTTAGCAGTACAAATACCCCGATTCATTGAAATACCATAACACGGAAAGAAGCATATTGCTGCATCAACACCCTCTGAACTCCGCGATGGAAGAAGAATCAATACTCTAAAAATAGGATTCTCTTCACAAAACCTCATTATTCAAGAAAGACATTAAAGCGGGAATTTTTGAGTGAAAGATCCAAATGCTGCACTCTGCGCGCGAAACAGCAATATTTCGCGGAAATTAAATAGAGAAAGATTTCCTGTGGAAAGTCTGTCTATTCATTACTTAAAACGTCATTTGATTTAATGGGGTTTTGGAAATATGGTTCGATGAAAGAAAGCTTTTAAAATCAAAACTAGCAAATATTCCAACCGTATGATGATGAGTGAAATGCTATTATGGTGGAGTATGTTTAAGGGGCGTTAGCGAATGTACCATTATAATGCTATATTCTCATGCAATAGCAATAAGATATAGCAAATAAAATTCCTTTTGCTTGGTTTAGCAATTTTTTCATTTATCTCGGATGAGAGTAAATGAAGGATTTTATTTTACCGTTATTATGTGCTATAAAGTTTGGATATATAGTTCATTATAAATCTAAAAAAAATCTGCTGATTTTGTTTTACAATTAGCTATATAATTTAGATATATATTTCATCATAAATCTAAAATAAAAAATCTGCTGATTTTGTTGGGCAGTTATTATGAGTTATGTAATTTGGATAAATAATTCATTATAAATCTAAAATAAAACAGGCTGATTTTACTTGGAGTTATTAAAAGCCAATAGCGAATATTCAGCAAGTTAACAGATCTTCTACTCTGAAGCCAATTAAAATAAGTGTTAATTACTTAAATTAAAAATATAATAAAGTAAGAGTTAACTGTGGCTTAGGCGTAGAAATACATTTCTCAGAGTGAAGATCCCAGGTTTGATTCCTGTCTCTACTGAAAAACTGATATGGTTTGTTTGTCGCTCAATAATTACGAGGGCTGATTGAACTAAAACCTGCTACTCACATAATATTCAGAAACCATAACAAACATCCAAGTTCGGTGTGGAAGTTGGACCCAAGAATTGTTGCACTGAAGGTCAAAACCTAATCATTCGGCTACTAACTCAAAGGTATTCAAATGATTGTCCGGAAAGTTCGTGCCAATTTTCGGTAGGTAGTGCGAGAAATCTGACTGAATATATCACAATTATTAAGAACAAATGACATGTGTACATATTCTAAAAGAGATAGCCTCAGCAGTGTTTGGAAAAAAGTTTGGTTACGATTCGTTCATTTTTATCAGTTTTGTACGCCTTAGAATAAGGTGGCAAATTAAGTGCATTAAAGGTATTGAATGCTTTTCTTTTTCCGAAAGGGCAAAAATGCCACAGAAGCGGCAAATAAGATATGCGCTGTTTTTGGCGATGATGCTGGAGGAAGGATTTCCCTTAATGGGAAAAATTTTGAATATTTAGTATTACTGAGATCAAAACCCATTTGGTCGAATTTTTTGCTGAGAAATCTGAGAGGTTCTGGAAGGACGGAATTCTCAAGCTTCACGAAAGATGGAGAAAGGTTTCGGAGCAGAATGGTACCTATATAATTTAATAAATGTATATCAATATTTAAATGAGCTGAGTTTTAATTGTCCAAAAATATCGGCACGAACTTTCCGGACAACACAATTGAACATTTGGAAATTAGTGTTACTTTTCTGCATGCACATATATTTGCTAGAATGCGGTTTTAAGTTCTTCCCAAATTTCACTTTTAAATGGGGAAATGGGGACATATCTACGAAAACATCTTCCGAAAACCCATATTCTGTAGATGCATATGGACTCTTGGATGTATGCAAACTACCAGGGATCAAATATTATTGTGTATGATTGATATAGTGGTAACTAGTGTATGACTAGTATGTTATTACTTTTGCGCATTGTCGTGTCTCATAAGTGTGGACACCTCTGAAATACCTTAGAATTGTCCAGAGCAACAAAATCTTTCCCACCTCCAGGTTCATGGTCAGGTTTAAGAAGCTTGATGTTGCAGGACATGCAATATCAGTATATATTAAATCCCCATAAGACAATGTGTTGAATTGAGAGCAATAGCAGGATGTCGGCTACCTTCAAATAAAAAAAATATCGAAATTTTGCTTACAGCTTCCTGTTGAAGTTTGCCGCAATGCAATGAATGTAAGTGATGTTCGTTCAGGAACTCTTTTCGCTTCAAAAAAGAAGAATATTTTCTTTTTGAAATTATCACCCATGCGTTACCGCTAGAAAATCCTTACTTCTACCCTTTACTCAGCGAAAGTGTTTTCGCTTTTCCCAATATATCACAACTCAAAAACACATTTGAATGTAATTAACAGGAGTCTAGACTTCAAAATTTAATAACTTCGTAACAGAAGAAAGTTTTCAAGCATTGTACACCTAATGTGATTAATAAAACAATTAATAAAACTATAATTTTAAAAATCTATGCATACATAGTTACAACTTTGTCTTAAAATTTAATATAAAAAACAAATTTATGTACATTTTACACTGTTGACAGTTTTCATTTACGATTATTTCATAAACAAATGTTGGGGGATTATTATAAAAGCTCTTATGAATATTATGTTTGTTCTTCAATGATAATTTTTAGCCATAAGAACTATAGTTAAAGTGTAACCAACTACTTTAAGTGGAATCCTGTTATTACAAGTATTAACGCCAAGAGTCGCAATCGAACCGTTGAGCTTTTGAATCGAAGCTTAGAGCGCTAATTACCCAGTACACAACTCGGTTACTAAATGCATGAGTAAATTTAGAGAATCGCTAGAATTGTAAAAAAAAAAATTTTTGTTCACAAAAACCTCAAAATACAGTTTACACAATACGTAAAAAAAATTAGAGAGAGAAACTTAGGAAAATTTTTTAACATTAACTAATTAATTATAATAATAATAATTAATTTTAAGATTTATTTATATTAAAACAAAATGAATTTTACTGTCAAATATGAAACTATTTTAATAAATTATTCAACCAAATGAGCCTAACGCTAAGTTGTGAATTTATGCTCCATTTTTTGATATGAGAAAATGGATTTGATCCATATGCGAATCGAACCCACAGATAATTGAACTGAAGCCCAGGGTACTCCACAAACTGCTTGGCAAAAAGCCTGCTATAATCATACAACACGTTCCTACACACAGTTGCAGTCAAAAGATTTGCTTTTGACTGTCGACTTCATTTGTTTTTTTGCCCCTTATTGTAAGCATTATTAGTTAAAATGTCATTATTTATCTTATTAAAATCAGTTTTCATAACCTACTTTCACTACGTTTGTTTAATTTTTACTTTATTGCGCATACGAACTCGAAATTTTAGTGAGATTCCAGAAAATTTAAGGTCGTTTCAACTTTCTTGATTCGTTTCATGACATCATTAAATTAAATTTGTTCTACAAATAATAAAATAAAAAAATTGCACAATAAACTTTGTAGGTTAAACGAATTTATTGTAAATTTTGGTGAATTTTAAATAAACAAAATTAAAAAACAAGTATCCTAATTCAGAAATTGTTTAATAGTGAGAAAATGATGTTATTTAATTTGAACAATGAAAATTATAATTTTCGTTAAAACTATTTGATCAAAAGTAGTTGTTATACGCTTTTAGTTTTAGATATTTCCCTGTGAATATTAAAGAAAATATTTGAAGAATTCTTCTGGAATGTCCAGAAAGAGTACGGAATACGTTTGACCTCATATTTTTGTTTCATTGACGAATTAGACAAGAACACTGTATGGGGGACAACCACAAATTAAATAAAAATAAATTTACTCAGGTTTTGTATCTTATATTATTTTTAAATAATATAAAATACTTATAATATTTTTTATTTAATGAGAATAATAATAAAGATGCACAATGTCTGCATATATTTGATTAAAATTCCATGCATATTCTACAGGCATTTATTTAAAAAAATTAAAAAAAAAATAAATGTTTACGCACTAAAAAATATGTTGTTTACGACAAAGGTTTTTAATCAAATTTAAGAGAACATTCAGAAAATTTAGCAAAAGTTATTAAGAAAAATATATGTAGATTATAAATGAAAAATATTTCACGTTACAATAATAAAAGGAAACCTATATAAAATAAATTTGTACAAAAAATAGTCATAAAATTATAAATGGTTCAATACAAATCTGTATAATAAAAAACCGTTTTTTAATTTTTTTTTAACTGACAATGTCGAACTCTGATCTTCTGTCCTTTTTTTACAGTACGCATAATATAAATGGAGAAACATTAAATTTCAATAATTATAAGATACTAAGTGCATTAGATATTTAGGACTTTCTTTTTCTCTCGTACACACATGCATGAAAAATTAAATTGAAATAATAAAATATATTCTTTGTGAGTTAAATATTATCTATTTATTACAATATGAAATTTACGAAAATATTACCTCAAATTTCAGCCATAATCATTCGCTAAGCAAATGTCAGTGATTTTCTTTAGCTTGTCTTGCACTTTGAACAACACACAGTAGTGAAAATTATAAAAAGATTCAGTAAATTTAATTAATTGAGCTAGTGCATGGCCTCACTTCATTTTGACAGAAATATTTTTCTTTATAAAAGAAAAATATAATTTCTAATATTAATTAAATTTCTATTAATAATTTTTATGGCTTACTTTGTTTTGACATTTTAGGTTTACTAGCGTTACTATACTAAAAAGTTTAAATCAATATTTATAAAATTATTTATCTAATATTGAATTATACTATCGAAAATAAATGTTTTGTTATTTGATCTAAAATCAACGTATTATTAACGTCATCATCAAGTTACACAACATCGAATAAGTAACATTAACGACGCGGATGTGATAGAATTTATTTTTGTGAAGAATATTATTTTTTATTTCCTTTAATAAAAGTGCGTAATATTAAACTACAATATATTACAACAATTATATTTTATTTTGCATTATCAATGAAAATAATGCACACGGTATTCAATTTGAAAATGAATTTATCGAAAATAAATGATTTGTTATTTGTTCTAAAATCCAAGTATTATTAATATCATCATCAAGATACATCTTCTACTGTTAAAAAAAATAAATAAATAAAATAAAAAAAATCACATGTATTCTAAAGATGGACGATTGAAAATATTCTTTAAGTAAAATGCTTTTTGGAAATTGTGCCTCGAATTTCTTACCACCCTACTGTATCCCAGTTAAGGTGACATTTATATATATAAAAACCCTCATTAGCAGGAAATACGCGAGATGCTTTCTCTTCCAGGCTGTAACGGGTAACGGTTTCAAAATAGCTCCCCCCCTCATTCTTATTCATCTCACCGCCGGTCATTTATCTCCTGGTTATTTTTTATTGCCTGAGACGAAGTCACGACCTTAAAAACAAAACGAGAAACATCATAGTGGCTGAAATAAAGAAGTTGGACGGAGGATCAGAATGATTTTCGTAATTGTTGTTCCTATAAAGAAATAAAAATTCCACCAACATTCCATCAGATCTCTTGATGGCGATTTTTGCCATTTTTTTTTTCATCCAGTGGGCCCAATTCTCCCAGATTTGCATTTCCTCCCCTGCCTTGAATGAAAAGAAGCAACGAGCGTATCGCGAGTAAACAAAAGAGAGAAAGAGAAGCAAAACGTAAAACTGGGAGCATCGCTTTTCATTGTTTTTATCGAATTTGGAACTTGCCCAAGACCACATGACATGGATGACGGTCCCGCCACCTGCCGATCGATGGCAGAAGCGTTACAGCGAAGAGCATTGACCCTCTACATGCCGACTGAAAGTGAAAGAGCGAAATGACGTTCGGGACGTATATTCCGTTCTGATGATTCGATTGAATGGTTCCGAGACACAATTTGTATCGTCTTGCGCATCGATGATTTTAAAACTTCGAACACTTTTTTTTATCGGTAAAGAAGAAAAGCAGCACTGATGACTTTCCATTTGTGTTGTAAAATAAAGGAATAGTTCTTTCTGCAAAATTAAACGCCTTGTTTGGAACCAAATTTCGCTTTAAATTAAAATCTTTGTCTTGTGACGTGATCGTTAAAACAAAAGAGAATCTCTTCCCTTCTTAATTCTTCTCGAAATTTTTTAATGTTTATCGAAGAATTTTCATTTTATTTAATTTGTTCCATTGAATTTTTATGAAGAATAATTTTTCGTTGATATTTCCATTAAAAAAACTTCTATTGAAAAATAAAATATTGAAACACAAACTATTCATATAAATGAAATCTTTATTTATATGGGTAGTTCGTGTTTCAATATTTTATTTTTCAATAGAATATTTTTAAATAGAAATATTTAAAAAAATTATATACGAATAAAATCGTTGAATTTTTCTCAAGGAATGAATTCAGGGTGGACGCATGAAATGGAATGAAATTTAAAACTTTAAATTATGGTGTAACTTTTGTAAATTATGTACTTTTGTCAATTATGGTGTAACTTTAAATTAAATAAAACTTTAAATTATGGTGTTAGTTTCTGATTAATATTAAGTGAAAACAATATTTTATTTTGAAATTTTAACTACAGAGTTTGTAATTTATTTAAATTATAATTAACCCTGATTTGAATTCTCAGTAAAAGTGATTTTCACTGTAAAGTTGTCACAATGTAAACAATTTAAGCGTTGTAACATTTTCTCTCTGTCTCTCTATTCCGGAACTATATTCGCTTCAAGAAAGAAGCGCGTGGTTCTTTTACTCCCTTTTAAAATAATAGATATCCGTAATCTTTAGAAGAAAAGAAATAATTTGACTTTGGATCACCGTTCTTTCTACACCTCCACAGTGTAATTTTGAGACACTTTGTGAACCACCTAATGACCTAGAGCATTTGAACACCCTCCACATAATTGCCTTTTGGGAGGATTTTTCGCCATATTCACATGGCGCAAGAGCATAAACTTAGAAAACTCTCAAGCACACACTAGACACATGTATATACAGGAAACAGAAGCTTAATACCCAAATAAAATACTTAATCTAGATTATGACCGAAATATATTAATTTATAATAATTGTATTATGTATGATATAATAAATTAACATAAAGCTACACCCACCCACACCCACCCACCCACCCACCCACCCACCCACACACACACACACACACACACACACACACAGGTATTATATCACAAGAAACTTTGATTCACAAACAAATTAGCATATTAAAAGCTATTTCCTTTTAGTATATTCTAGTGAATATTTTCCTTGCTAATTATCTCCTATTATATGACATAATAATATGATTTAATATTTTTTATTATAAACATTTTTCCTGTATATTCTAAAAACACTTTCATTTTTATTTAATACAAATATATGAATTTTATTTTGCCGTTGTTTTGCTATACGACATTCGAACACAGATGGGTTACACTTCCATGAGTAATATTCGTAGATAATGTGTTGTATTTCCATGTTACACAGAAGAATACCTGGAAAAGTTTGAAGCACTCTCTTCAACAAATATGTATAAACATAATATTCATCTTTCCTTTTTTTCCAATAAAGGTTAGAATCGAACCTGAAATACTTCCATTTCGAAGTACACTGTACTAGCCATGGTTCAAAAGACAAAACTTTGTATGTATTTAAGCTTCTAAGGCAATTATCACTGTTACAACTTAACGGATTCTCCCATATAGAATTCCAGCATTTTTATTTGTAACATTACCACACGATCACCGTGTCCTAGTGATAGGACACTGGTCTTGGGAGGATAAGGATTCAAATTGGATCCCAGCCACTATTCTTCTATTTCTTCTTTCGTTCAGATATTTCAGGGTGGTGATTGGAAGTTTTCCGGATTTCCTTCTTTGTAACAATGAATGAGATCCATTATTTATGAGTCATCTCGAAAAGGAATTTAGGAAAAGGATGGCAAAGCACTCATCAATACACATGCACATACAGAAACCAGAAAAGTAGTTATTGTTCTCATTGTTCAATGATGTCTGGAATCGAACTAATAACCTCTCACTCCCTTGTGACCAGACTTACACTTTGGACATATTTAACTAATTTTTGTTACATGTTTTATTTAGTTTTTTATCCCCTTTATTTAATCTCACTGTGTTCATAGCTACACCCTTCAGTTAAAACTATTATTGAATCAACTAACATAGTGTTTAGTGCATTTATTGAGTATTACCAACAATTCTAAATTTGGTTTGATTGCAGCTCTATGGTCACTTTTTATATGCTATGGCTAGTTCGAGCAGGATATATAGTTTTAAAAATATCCATAAACATCTACACCTGTGGTGAGAATCGAATGCTGTTAAGATGAAAGTCTCAGAAAACTAATCACTAAATTACCATCTCAAATCTGAAAAAAGGATCTATTCAAATTACAGCATGTCCATTTGATATAAATGTCAAGTATTTCATAAATGGACTCAACATTGCCAAATGGTTTGATCACGCTCTTGGAGATAGGAGGTCTTAGATTCGATCTTAGTCAGTGATGAGTGAAGGGAACAAAATACATTTTTTAATGTTTTTCTGTCCATGTGGGTGCTTGGGAGTTTTCCTTGTTTCCTTCTTTACGGCAAGCGAAAATATACTATCTACTTATCTACGAAAAATCCGCCCAGAAGGCATGGGTATTAAGTAGATCCTAAAAACAACTTCGGCTTATCCATTTCCGGATAAGCAATTTTTGTAGTTTTAAAAATATAATATGTTTCCAAGCAGGCAAAAAAATAAAATAATAAATATGTTACATAAATCGATTTGTAAACAAGCAGCTCTAATAAGAGTAAACAAGTAAATCAGCTACTTTATTTTTAAAAGGATAAAAAGAAGGTTCGAAAATATTTGACTCAACAACCACGAGTTACTTTACTTCCGGTATGGGGAGTACTTTAATTTCCGGTGTGTCACTTTTCAGAGAAAGTATTACTAGATTTTAACCATTTATTCAGTCTTATACTTCGCGAGGCTTTATTTTAAATTGAAGATCAGCCAAAAATTGGGGAGATTAAATAAAGAAAAATAACCCTAATTTTAAAGTAAGCGTTTTTTCCTTTCTTTTTTTAAGTGAGTGTGATTTTTAAAAAAGGAATGATTATGAAAGATTTTAATAAGCTAAATTTCACATGTCGTCTTAAAAAATGAAGTGTATTTATTAATGTGCATAATCTTTCTGATGGATTTATAAGTCAAACTCTTTTATGTACAATTATAATAATTATGAATATGTTGTCTATAAAATTAGATTCTGCATGATAAAACAAATCCAATAAATATATTAGATAATATATAAGTTTTTTATTTCATATATTATTAATATAAAGAAATTTTGATTTCCATTTCTTTTAAGAAATAAATAAAAGAAATCAAAATATAATGTAGGTATAAGAAAAGTATATAACATTAATAAAAATATAAAAATTTTGATTTTTTCCATTTATTTGTAAAATTTAATATAAAATTATTAAGAATGCGTGATTCAATTTTACTTTACCTTGTGACTATAAATTATAATTAAACTAAAATTATTAAATCGCAAAAATTTACTATATTTCTATTATATAGAAAAAATAAAGTGAACATGGAATTGTTGTGTTTTAAGGTGACGTAACACCAAACATTAATAAAGTACAAATATTCGCCTCCTCCATTTCCCATGATGTTAAGAGTAGAAAATTCAGGTTCGCTCTCGGATTTTGTAAATAACAAAAGATTAATGTTCTGTTTTGATTATCTACGTATACGTGTGAGCTCCAGTGACGTAATAGCTTCAAGCCGCTTCTCCTTAAGATCAGCAAAGTGAAGCATCCTTTTTCTTGAACCGTGTTTGGGAAGGTGACCACATACTCCGTCACAGGGTTGCTGGAGCTGAGTGATTTGGGGACATGTTCACAATCATATGTGATGTCCAAAGCCCTTCCGCTCCAAAGCGTGATTGATGAGAGGAGTATGCTAGCTCAGATATGACCACGTCATCTAACCGTGGCTCAAAATTACGAGGTGGTGAGAGAGTATTCCAAACCCATTTATCTTAAAATACAGCCCAGGGCTCACCTGCATTGATATATATGTATATATACTTGTCGAGGCAAGTGCTTAGAAGTTTTCCAGGTTTTCCCCTAACGATATTTAATGTAGCGCATTGTCAAACAAAATCGGTCACAGAGGTAAATGAACCGTAGATTCACAAGCTTTTAGTGTTACGCTATCTGATAAGTCAGTCATATCAACTGTAAAATAACTTGCTATCCTTAGCGACAATGTGATGGTAAGAACAAGTGCTTCTGTGTTTAAGGTCCCAAGTTCGATTCAAGTCATTGTATAACAACAGAAGATGGTGTTACGTTTTTGCCATCAACATTTGCATACATCGAAGTGGGATTTAGCTTCATAAATACAATCGATAATCTCGCAGCTTTGAGCCCAAGTCATTGATTAAAACTGACACCAAGGTCACACCATTTTACTTTCAAACCTTACTAACAAACAGACATTTGTCCTTAACGAAAATTTCACGCGCACATACTTCGATGTATTTTATGCTATGTATCGCGAACCTATTAATTTCCACATAAGGAGATATCTCTTCCTAGTATTGGTTGTGACTTTTTAAAAACGTTAAGTGCTAAGTAGAACTGTAATTTTGACTACATCAAGTGTTTTGTTTCCATAACAATTACATGAAGAAACAGAATAAATAAATAAATAAATATATATATATATATATATATATATATATATATATATATATATATATTTAGTTTTTTTTATCATGTTTGACAAGTTATTTATTGAAATAAAAATTTGCCATTATGAGTTTTAATTTATTTGATTTAATTAGTTAATATTAAATGAATATTTAATTAAATCGCAAACAAGATGTCAATAAACTTTGATGGTACAAACATTATTTGCATATTAAATTAAAATAAAATACTATGAAACGTATGACACGAGTATTAGGTTTATTGAAAGTTAAAAAAATATTTATATTAGAATGTCACAGGACAAATACGAGACCATATTTGACAATCGAGAACGAATGTGAAAAAAACTGTATTTAATCACTTTTTACAGAATAATTGTTTCATATTTTTTATTGTTTTTTATTTTCGTGAATATTGCATTTTTGTTAATGTTAATGTAGTATTCTATATTAATAAAAGCAAGTGTAATGTGTCTGTCCGTCTGACCGAGCTCACCAGCCAAATCTATCGCACCCAGGGACCTGGAATTTTTTACACGGAAGCACAAGGGGGCTGGCCACCAGACCTCGAAGCCCGATTTTCGATTTTTGAATTAGAAAAATTTAAAAAAAAATTATTTATAAAACTTCTTCTCCAGATCGCTGCTCGCCAATAGCTGATTCCGGGGTTATAGATAGATAATAAAAGCAAGTGTAATGTGTCTGTCTGTCTGTCCATTTGAAATTTGTTCGTTACCAATGTCAAATTATGGTAAAACTATACTTTAAGGTGGCCCCTTGGCAAACATGGCGATTTTTGTTTGGCTATCGTTTTTATTGGCGATTTTTGTTGCACAGACAATGAATTCCCCTGTTGCTATCGGAATATGATTGGGGTTTGCCCGGCTTGGCGATCAATCGCGATTACAACTTTGCGAGAATCAAAGAGGCACCATAAAGTATATTCCGAATTTGAATGTTGTTAGCTTGGTTGTTTAAAAATGCCGCCATTTCCCCTATTTTTACATGATTGTTATTAACTGGAAAAAAAGAAATAAAAGTTTCATTCATTTAATGTCGCTGAATTCGGATAACTATTCCCTTTTTGACTAAAAATTTAGTCAAAGGCAACCTCTATGATTATAATGATTTCTTTTACTGAAATTCGGAAAGTTTTCATCATTCGCACTTACAATATGAAATAACTTTAATTTGAATCGAAGTTGATCTATAACGTAGTAAGTTTCATTGAATATAAATTTATGTTTTGATTGCTATCAATATTAAATCCGACATAAATTTTGAAACATGGAATATTATTGTATTAGTCTGCAATAATATAAACATGTAAGAAGTACAACAGCGGTAAGTTATGATAGGAACCATTTTCCTATTAACTGAGAAACTAGCGCCCTCTATTCCAAACTTTACAGAAATTTCTAGACGTTTCCAGAAGTAAAAATTGTTACAGTTATTTAAAACTGTAAAGGCTGGTTTGAACATCCACGTGAGAAGGTGCTACGTGGATATGATACGCGAGTGAAGTGAGACAATTTGCAGAATTTCACATTCTAATTTTGATTTGATAAGCTGCGTTACTGTATAGTTTACTTAAAGCAAAAAATTCATCACATATTTTCATTTGAATATTTAATTCCCGTGGGAGAAGAAATGGATCCTAAAAAGCCTGAAGAGAAACCTGGTGAGAAAAAACCCGGACAGCCTGATGATAAAGGAGGAAAACCAGGAGAAAAGAAACCTGGGGAAGAAAAAACTCCACCTACAAAGTAGAGGATCAGCTTTTATGGAAGCATAAAAAAAAAATGAAGCCAAAATTATGAGTGAGTGATAAAATGTTATTATATATATTTTAGAGAATAACTTATAATAATCAAGATGAAATCTTAATTTTGCATTTTAAAATTTGGACTTTACTTACCCTTATAATTTTTTCCGCCTTTAATAATTTCGGTTAATTCCCAGTGAACGGTACGCTCCTTATACGGTACGCATATATACAACGGTAATCATATATACAATTATAATTAATTGTATATAATAATGTATAAAATTATATTATTTGTATAAAATAATATAATTTTATATTATATAATGATATTAATTGTATATTCTATAATTATATTAATTGTATAAAAATAGCGTACCGTACACTGGGATACAGCCAATAATTTCTTTTTATCCCTTTTAAGTTATAAGTATGATGCTTTTTGTTTTTCGTGTTTGGAATTTTATATTGTTAAACTGGCTGATTGTGTATGTGTGTATTATAAAATTAATTCCATATTCTTTTGTTGGTTAAATTGCACTTTAGTTCCCCTACTTCACCAACTCGCGAATTTGATGCGCTTTTTCACTCATGCTCATTAATTATCCTTTTGTTTTAGTCTTTTCATTGGTCGCTAATTAAGTTTCACTTTGAAATAGCCGTAGAATTTTCGCCATGGCATCGGCGGTTTTGAAAAGGCGCCAAGTAGGGGACCTAAAGCGCATTTTCACCTATTAAGGACTTTTTCTACAACGGATCTAGATATTCATTTGCATTATGTCGAAAAATTGTCATCAGTGTTTTGAATCTTAGGTTAAAATGTGCTTTAGGTCCTTGGCATGAATAATTTTAGTTGGTTATAAATTTTGTCATTCTTGGTAATCCTACTTTGATACACTAGATACGATAAACGTAACGATTTCTAGAATTCTTATTTTGCCATTTCGTTCTGCCTGGACGCTTTTTTTTCCCGTTTGTCACCAAAGGTATGGGACCTTTGGTGACAAATTGAATCCTGTCTCCTAGGATTGTACCATTAATTTAATTCATTTAATGTTAATTGAAAATTTTATTTTGTAAAAATATTTTTTTTTATTTAAAATGTTTGGAAAAAACAGAAAGTTAATGATGGAAAAAGCAGAAATTTTGTGATTTTTTGTTACGCATAGTAATGCCATTTGGCGACTTTATAACTTGCACCGGTGAAATGAAGAAGTACCCATTTTCATACTATATTATTGACTCAATACATTCTTCAGGAAATTCTAATTATTATTCATTTTAGCACAAACGATCTATAATAATAAAAGCACGTGTAATGTGTCTGTCTGCCTGTCTGTCCATTTGTCTGACCGAGCTCTCCAGCCAAATCTGTCGCACGCAGGGACCTGGAATTTTTTACACGGAAGCACAAAGGGGCTGGCCACCAGACTTCAAAGCCCGATTTTCGATTTTTGAATTAGAAAAATTTTAAAAAAATTATTTATAAAACTTCTTCTCGAGATCGCTGCTCGCCGATAGCTGATTCCGGGTTTGTACCAGCTCCTTTTGAGAAACAATTCTGGCGACCATCTTTTGGAAAATTTTCCGTTTAAAATATTTAGGATATATTGTTCCTTTTTATCGAAGGGGAATGTTGTGTGAGTGGGGGGGGAGAGAGAGAGACAGTCTACGTGTCCTACACTACTATTCCTGCGCTATTCACTTATCTGCATTTTCTAAATACACGGGCAACGTCGGGCGGGTACAGCTAGTGAAGTAATAAAAATATTTTTATCATACAATGGAATAAACTTTTACATAATTTTTCATGGATATACATATATGGTTGAATAAAATTATAATATATATACATTAGATCGGGGAAAAAGTAATCCATTATTTTTCGGTAGACGTCTGTAGTGATCGATATCTCGTAAGGTATCTATCAAACAATTTCAGATTTATGCTCGTTAGAAAGGTGACATTTGACACTAAAATATCCTCTTGCGGTTTTTTGTTTGATTCATTCAGTTACGAGTACAAGGTGTTAAAAATGGAAGACAACAAACAGAAAATTCGATACATTTTAGTTTTTCTCTTGTAACGGCGAAAAAGATAGCCGGGTGGCTAAAATTGTGAAAGGTGTTTATCGTCCTGTATAAGACTGTAACAACCAGTTACGTACAATTTTTGTTTCGTCGATTCCGTTCGGGTATTTTTGATGTTAGAGATGCACCTCGCATGTGGATACAGCCTCGTCGAAAATGTCTATAAAATATCAAAAATGATCGAAGTTAACCGCATGTCAACAGTCGTAACGCGCAAGACCTAAAAATCTACATGAAAGCTGTTTTAAACCTTTTTACAAAGCGAATCCAAAGGAAGTTACATAAAGTTCACGTAAAAATAATGGATTTCTTTTTCCCCAACCTAATATATATATACATTTATTATAATTAATCATTTATATTACACGGTAGTAAATATAAATGATTGATTTTACCTCTTTGTTATCAACTGCATGACTCATATTAATTTATATATATAAGCATACTTGACGAAGCCCGCCCGTCAGGGACTGTACAGACTGATGAAATCGGAACGCTCCACAGATCGTTTTTCAACAGAACACTCCTCTACGAGGGTGAAAGTACGACTTTGACTCATAGATGATAGTAACATCTGTGTCTTCCATTTTAGAGATAGGAAGCCAGAGAATACCCAAGGCCTGGTTCCTAACACTCCCAGATTATTTAGAATTAATTTTTCCCAGATTAATAAATCCCAGATTATTAAAATCCCAAGTATTAATTTAGAATTAGAACATTGCGACCACAACATATTTTACGTGCTCCAGTCGACATCAGTGAATGCGACGGATCTTCAGATAAGTCGAGATTCGAACTTCCGATAATGAGAACGACGCCCTAACCAACCAAGCCACCACTGAATTTGAAAGAAATTTTTGACAAATATATTAAGATCTATTATAACTGTTAGTGAAACGTGTCATAGCCTCATAAAAATTTGTGTGTTAAATGATGGGTAGACCACATCACTTAATTGTAATTTAAAATTATTGAAATTCGATTGCATTTAGTGATTTTTATCAACAGCAAAAAATGGTCGCAAATAAATTTCAGCAATGTATTCTAGTCAAGCTTAATTTTACCTGAGATAAATAACTTGTTAGCAAGGACATCGATGGCCTGGTAGGATTGAACTTCGTTCTTGTAACTGAAAGGTAGTGGGTTCAACACCTTACTCAGCCGTTGTGTCGTGAAGACCGGTGTGTTCTTAAAATTCCATAGGTTCTTATTTTCCTGGTGTAACGTACCATAGAAAGGAATATGCCAGCTTAGGGTTGATCTCGGCTCATGGCTCAATATTATATTGAGATTGTCTATGTTTATGTGCTGTTCAGTCATCAGACGTCGTATTGCAAACGAACGTGATAGCAAAATTAGAACCACATAAATTCAAACAATAGTTTCGCGTCTGATGAATAATGTTTATTAAGACTTTAATAAAGAGAATATTGATTTCATATTTAATTATATCGATTGAAATGCTGGCATCACGTGCGAAGCAGACTATTGATCCGGACGGAAAAGAATGCCGAATTTCCCACGTAATCTCCTCCATCCCCTACCTCAACTACTTCGAGAAACTTTGACAACCGAGACTGCAAATATTTATCTTCAGAAACGACGCCATTGTTTGCCGTGAGAGGGGGCGGGTTGAATAAATAAAGGAAATGCTGAATTCCGCGACAATCGACCCCTCTTCCAAGAATTGTCAATATCAACAACGCTTCCAGAACGAAAGCCCTTGAAAAAAGAAAAAAAAAAGAATTTATTACATTTTTCCTGGATATTCCTTCGGGAAGTTGATTGAATAACCCCCTTCTCAAAAATATCCAAAATGCCTGCTGAAAAGAAAAACAAAAAATTATTTTTCAATAACAAGAAGTTTCGCGGAAGTTTTTTGAGATTAGAAAAATGTGGACAGAGATATTAACCAGCGTTCAATCTCACAGTAAAGTTGCAATAATATATATATATATATATATATATATATATATATATATATATATATAATTTCCAAGGGCGGGCACTGGGTGGTATAACCCTTCGCCACAACAAGGCCAGTAACTGTTACTTATTAAGCGTTACCCTGTAGGCTTTCCCGTGAACCAAGTCACGGAGGCGAGTAGCATTACCGACATCACACTACCGCAAACACGTTTAAAGGGTGGACCACATTTATCCATCATCTTAGAAGAAGGAAGGACAAAGAAACACAGAGAGATAGAGAAAGGAATCGTCCATGCTCAAACCGGGATTCAAACTAGAAAACAATAGCCTGGGAGTCAAAAACACTATGCACTCAGCTGTCGGCCGGAAATATATATTATATTATATATATACATATATAAATTAAATAAATGAGGTAATTTATAAAAAATGCATAACATTATTTTCTTAAAATTTTATTATCTTTCGACGTTATGATATGTTTTATAACAGTTTTGTTCATGAAAAATGTATTGTTTTGCCTTTACAAATGCCCAGTGTTGACTATGAATTTGTGTAGTGGAAAACCACATATTTGAAAACTGTTATAGTTTTCAACTCTTATTAATGCCTTCCAGGAGCACTTTTTACTAGTAGTGAGTCATAGAGGGGAAAACCAGAAAAGTCCCAAGCACCTTCCCTGACAGATGTGAATCCAAACTGCTGGAATGGCAGGTGTCGACCTCGTCACTTGAGAGTGGTTCAAAATTATAGGATGGCTGTGGCTAAATTTTTAATTGATTGCAGAAATAGACAACACGAAACATTTATTAGAAATCTATAACTTTATCTTTTGTACAGTAAAAAAGAAAAATACTATAAATTCATTATAATTCGTTCAAGCTGACAGACCTATTATAAATAAAAAATATCTTCCGTAATAAATTAATTTAAAAAACTACGCTATTTTTTCAACTTATAAACTATAAGAACCCCGTGATTTCAAAAATGCATGAAAAAAAATGAATCGAAAATAAAAATAGTAATAATTGAAACGATATAATTTTGAAGTTATTTTAAAAAGGATTTTACTGACAGAAAATAAATTATCATGAAGTGCAAAATTTTACTCTATTGAAGAACACAAAGTTAGTTTTGTTTATTCATAAATTAAAAATTGTGAATGTCTTATAAATTCAACAATATTCAAGAAAATTTAATGAAAATTCTTGAAATATTAGTCCCTCACAACATTATTTAAAAACAATGTGTAGATTAATTTGCTTATTTCGGGATATTACGAATCATTTTTTTTTTCCGAAATTTCCATCACTTATTGAAGATTCTATCCATTTTGCTATTCTACATAATTCAAACAAACAGTTAAATTTTCTAGCTGTTGATCATAAAAATTTTTAAATTTGTTTTTTTTTTAATATCTTTGAAAGTATTTTATTCTAATGGTTGTTCCATTTAGTTTTTGAGAGCTTTTTCATACAGTATTGCATTTGATTTTCACTTTTTCTCATGTTTCCGTAAACCATTTCACACGCACAAAACCTTTTATCAAAATTACTTTTTTCTTTTCCGAAAAAATTGAACTTCCTAATAGTGAATTTCATATACAATGGTTTTTCGTTATTTGCAGCCTACTTTTTATATTAAGAATTACATGTAAATGTATTTTAAATTTCAACTCTTTTTTAAATTTTTGTAATGAAAATTTTAAGAGATTTTTAAGTTTTACTATATTTTTTGCATTTTTCTCTCTACAGAACTTTTATAATCTTCTTATATCATAATCTTTAAAAGAATTGTCGCCCACCTGTCTAGTAGTTAGCACGCCCGACTGCGGATAGGGTGGCCTTGGGTTGGAATCCCGATTCGGGCATGGATGTATTTTCTCTCTCTCTCTCTTGTCTTTGTCTTCTTCTTGTACGGAATGAGTATGAATGGTTGCTTACTCTATAAACGGTAATATATATATATATATATATATATATATATATATATATATATATATATATATATATATATATATAGCCATAATTGAGAATATTAACTTAATAGTTTTTAACATTTTTAAATTAATAAATTAAAATATTTAATATTGAATTTCTTTTTATTTTTTGCACAGGCTATGAGATCCAGGTGAGGAAGAAAATATCAATCTTTAGTCAGGAAACTAATAGGTTCGATACTTGATCTAGCTGCAATGTGTTTAGACGGGCTATTCAATTTGAATATTTGTAGAATTTAATCTTTCTCCAATGATTTATGTAGAACAGTGCTGTCTCGCGTGTCAATCTCGTCACTAGTTCGGTTTGATTGCTTAGTTCGTTTATCGTTCAAGGGTCATTTTTTGCACATGAGGTCACTTGCCTGGAGCTCAAAATGACAGGAGCTAAATCGACGAACTCAATAAAATATAAGATTTCACAAGCATACACAATTATTTATGCTTTTCAAACGCATAACGAATGCATGATTTTTTTATGTCTTTAATAACGTCACTTAAAACTCCAGCCCAATTTTTAATAAAAATGTAAATGTAGTTTTCGTATTATAGAAACTTCCGGTTGTACGTCAAACGAGAAGGAAGTTTTTCATCAAATATACCTAAGATCTAAATCACATACTGTCATAGCAGCCTAGTGCACTTTAGAAAATGAATAAAAAAAAGTATATATAATTTTGAAGAAAAATAACATTTTTCGCGAAAACTTTCCTTTTATGCAAATCAGTTAATCCTTTTCCTGAATTCATGAAATGAAAAGTGCTACTGACTTTTTTTCCCCGTGTTGCCAATCGCAACCCCAATATAATAATAAGAATCTTTGGATATTCCTTCTCTGATGGTAAAATCGATTCCTTAAGTGGAAATCGATTGAAGCAGACGATCCAAGATATGGAGGTGTTTCCGGGACAAAATGTCAGAAACAAAGGTCGGTTATTATTGCTTGTAAGCAACAGAGGAAATCTTTTCCAGTACTTACAGTACAGTCAGTTTTGTAATAAAAATTGAACGTACGACGAATCATCAAAAAAAGCAAACAAAAAATATAGTTTTCCAGTTTGTTTTTTTTGCAGTAGCAGATAAAATTTGAAAGGCTGTTCTCTTCAGATTTTCATATTATACATATTGAAATGTGAAAATAATTTTATTTTAAGTAAAGTTTGAATATGTTGGTTTCGTGTTTCACAAAACATATAATTTAATAGATAATTTGTTTAATTACTCCAAGGTTCTTTATAAACTATATGTAATTATAAACATCACAGAAATTAAAAATGCATTTAAATAAATAATATTAGTCTTTTTTAATTTAAAAAATACTAATTTATCCATATTCAAATACCCATGTAATCCGTTTGATATCAATTTAAATTAATCTCTCTTAGTCAAAAAGTAGCGATGACCTAAATGAAAAAGAGTCATTTTTGTGATCTAAAAATCAATAGGTTCGATACTTTCCCTCCCAACCGTCATATTTAAGCACATTAATTTGTCTCAAAATCTTATAACTTTTCATTGGGGTAATCAAGAGAAAAATCGATTAAGATGTAGAATCAAGAGAAGAATGCTTCTTCAGGTGTCGACCTCGTCATCCGAAATTCTTTTGTTAATAGTACGAAACAGCTCAAAAATGCACTAGTTTATAAGGTCACGGTATCTTGGTTACAAAAGAGGTCACATCGTCTCTGAGAAGTAAGAGGTTCGATACCTGACACAGCCAAAGGAATTCGTGATTAGATGGCATGTGAATTTTAAAATTTTGTAGTGTTCAATATCTCTCCGTATAGAGAGAAGGATGCCATTTCAGGTGACCTCGTCGCCATTTGTTCATAGTTCAAAATTGCTTCGCAGTTGGCTCCTTTAATTAACTTACAAAAATTGACTGCAGGAACTGTAATATAAATAGGAAACAGAAAACCAACTGTAGACAAGGCTTTAAATTCAAGGCATTTCACACTCAAAAGGAATAACTTTTATTTACTCAAAACGAAAATCTTGATTAATAGAAAAAATGTATAGCGAATCAGTTTTATTACAATAATTATTTTAAAATGAATTCAAATTCATTTTATATATATATATATAT
>JAPDSC010099052.1:656017-716025 GCA_026290005.1 Latrodectus geometricus | reverse complement strand
ATATATATATATATATATATATATATATATATATATATATAATAAGATGTAAGTTGAAGTTATATATATATATATGACCAAAAAAATAGATATAATTTACCCAATTTTTTAATCCGTGTATTGAAATAGTCTTACAATTCTTATAATTATCTTTCTAAAAAATTTTTGAAAGATATTTTATATATAGTTGATTTTATACATTTGTGTATAAGAAGGAAAAATCATGAATAATTTTACAGACTTATTCAAAAAACATAGATTAAGAAATGCATCATTCAACTTTTATTGTTCAATAGTGACTGGTATCGAACCTGATGACTTTCACTCCGAAGAACGTTATTGAGATAACGTTCTTCGGAGTGAAAGGCATCAGTGTGATGCAAATTTTAGCTTAAACCGTAAATTATAGTAAAGTAATTGAAGTTTCGATCAGTTCGAACTAAAAAATAATATTAATTTTCCAGATTTGTAGAATTTTTAAGTATATTAAGTTTCCAGTTCTTTTTTTAAGCCACATTCAATCTATTTCATAAGTATAAAGTTTATATTAAAAAAAATTTAGGAATATATTTCATTGTTTTGACTTATATAACTAGTAAGTGAATCGTGTTAAAAAAATTTAAACATTTTTAAGTTTGGTAGAATTTTTTATTCTAAAATATTCCATTAAAATTCTAGAGAATATTTGTGCATTTTTGAAATAATTTATTTAGTAACTTTCTCTGGTCTTTAGAATTCAAATCATCCATGATTTAGCAAAGTTGTATAAATTTTATAAAATAAGTAATTGTATTTTCACAAACAAAAGTAGTTTAAAATACTGTAGTTAAACTGTAAATGATCAAGAAAAAAAACAATTAAAAAAAATGTGAAGAAAAGTTTAACTGTCTTTTGAAAAGAGATTTAAAAATGAATTTGTTTGAAGAAATAAAACTAAAAATAAATAAAATTAACATTTAAAAATTGAAAAGAGTTCATTTGACAAAAGATATATAAAAGGAAGTATTCTCAATAGCAAAACTGAAATAAAAATTTTAAAATAAGTAAGAAATAAAAAAAAAGAGCATTAAAAAAAGTATCTGGAAACGAAAGATAAGAAAAAGGGAATTGAAAAATAATTAATTTAACTATTGTTATACATGTACATTTGTTACACTTACTGTAAGAAAAAAAACTTTTTTTCTTCTTTAACAATTTGAAAGTGAACAAATATTAAATTTTTTTAAATTTCCTTTTCATTATTGTTAAAGATTTATTTCAATTATTTTTATGTTAATCTTACCAAGTGTTCATTATTTGGAAGAATTTTTGATTTCAATAACTTTTTTAATTATTTTATCTTGAGAAAAATGTAATAAATTTGGAATCATTAACGTGCATTTTTAAATGAAACTTAAATTGTATTTTTGAAATATTTTCGTAAAAAAAAATCAGTATATTTTATACATACATATATATATATATATATATATATATATATATATATATATGATACATCTTTATCTAAATCTTATTTGTTTCCCATGATATTTCTTCCTATATATATATATATATATATATATATATATATATATATATATATATATATATATATATATATATATATATATGTTTTTGTTTCTAATGGCGGGTACACTCGAGTAATTAACTCATTTAACGCAACAAGGCCGGAAACTGCTACTCATTTTATCGTTACCCGGTGGGCACCTGTGAACCAAGTCAATGAGATACGAGTAGCATCGCCCACTCCACACCACCACAAACCCGTTTGTAGGGAAGCCATATTCATCCATCATATGAGGAAAGGACAAGAAACACAGAGAGAGAAAGAGAAAGTACATCCATGCCCGATCCGGGATTCGAACCCAGGTCCTCCCCATCCGTAGTCATCGGGTTTGGGCATGGATATTTCCATTCTCTCTCTCTGAGTATCTTTGTCTTTTCTTCTTCTGAGATAATGGATGAATGTGGCCCGCCCTATCAGCGGGTTTGCGGTTGTGTGAGTGGGCAACGATACTCGTACTTCCGTGACTTATGTAATCATAAAATGAGTAGCAGTTTCCGGCCTTGTTGTGGGCGACGGGTCAATCACTCATTGTCCCGCTATTAGAATGTATACTTGTATATATATATAAGATCTTAGATTGGAAAGAACATTTTAAAACACAGGAAATTCTAAATGAATTAATTATTGTTAATTTAACTTATGCTATTTGAAAAACTTAAGTACAAAAAATAAATGAATTAGTTAAATTAAGGTTTATTAGAATTTGAATTTAGTACACTGCAAACGTTTTTTTTTTTTATTTTTATTCAAATATTACAACTTATCTTTACATTTAAATTTAAGTACGCGTGTACGTAAGCGATTTTTTTATAAAATGCTTAAGAAACTAAAAAGAATAAAGAAATTTACATGACTTGTATTTAGTGAATGAAAGAAAATTAATATATATATGTCAACATATATTAATATTTTCTGTCAATGTAGTATATATTTACGTTTTCACAGTTAACTTTCTAAAAATAAATTTAAAAACTTCTATTTCTTTCTAAAACTGAATCCTTAAAGCTGAGGAGGAATTTATACTTTCTGCATATTCTTCATCAATATTGTTAAATTTCTCAAAACATCTTCTTTATGTAATAATTTTTGACAGTAACGGAGATAAATTATTTCCGGTGAAAAATGATTCACGAATTTCTTTCTTTATAAAGTGAGAATTTTTTTTTGTCACTTTCATTAAACATATTTTTTTTTAAAAAAAGAATAATATATTAGTTTATTTTAAAATCTTCCCAAATTTGTTCCTTTTCTTTATATAGCTGCAACAATTAGTTAAACAAATAAAAGTTTTATAAGTTAGGTCACGTTAAATATTTAAGAAAATTTAAACTGTCTTTACGTGTCACGTGTTAGAAAAGTGTAGCTCTGTTTTGTTATATTAAACAGTTATTTCATAATAAATCTGGTTCTAAGTTTAATGAAAACTTTTACATTTAATGGTTGAAAATATTTCAGTTTATTTTTAATGAACAAATATATATTTATATTAAAATTTATTCTACATTTCTGGATACCTAAAGTGTTGTTCATAAATATAAAAGAAAATGTTTCTTAAAAATAAAATAAAATAAATGGTAATGGTAACCATGGTGTTAATTTTGATTTAAGCTACTGTTCTCAATTAAATGAAAATAATACTGACACCTCATAATTCTCCAATTAGTTAGTTTACTATTTTTAAAATATTTGTCATACGTTATATATTTATAGATATTATTATTTTTTATTGAAATCTCCGAAAAAAAGACTAATTAAGGATTTGTCGTTTAAAAGGAGGCTTTCTATTATGTATTGAGATGAAATTTCTGCAAGAAAAAAACTGATTTGTACCCAAACTAAAAAAATATGAATTCTAGTAATGTGTTTAGAAGTATAAGGACAATATCTGTTAATATGTAGTTATCCTTTAGAAGGTTTAAAACAAGTTAGAGCACATCCAAGTTTTCAAAAAAAGTTATTTGTATAACCTAAAATGAATAATAAGAACTTAGCAAACGAGTTTCCATGATTTTAATTATCATTGAAAATATTTGGGGACTACTTACAAGAAAAGTTGTCGCTGTTTCTAATACCAGATGGAATAGCGTTGCTTTACCATCTCAGTAAAATCAAAAATTTCTAAAATTTGTTAGTAAAGTTGATTACATTATTGTTTGAAATACTATTTAAAAAATTATTTTTCTAATTTTTACTTACATATTTTTGAAATTGGTATTTTTTTTTTATAATTATGAACAACAGTTTATATTTATAAGTCAGTATCATATCAGGGTAAAAGTACTTTTTAAATTTTTATCCATAAGATTCGAGAAATTTTTTGCACTTAATTCAAGAGTAAATATAACTCGGCACTAAATTATGTGTAGATAATACAAATATGATAGGCAATTTATAAATCTGTGTTCTGAGCAATTACTTTGTCAAAATCATAAGAGAGCTTTATTTAAAACATAAAAAAATGATCATTTTAATACATAAATAGTGGTAACTTTATTTTTCACTTCCAATTTTTTCTCATTAAGCCTCGTAAATCCTTAAATTATGAATGGTGATATACATACACACAGGCTATATATATATATATATATATATATAAAATTGTATTTGAATTAGAGTTTGTTAATAACAATTAAAAGCTACTAAGACTAATGAAATATCAACCAATGGCTGAGTATGTTGCGTTCCTAAACCCTAGGCTATTGGCATCTGGTTCAAATCCCAGTTTTGGCATGGATATTCCTCTCTCCATGTTTCCTTGTTCTTCTGGAGTGATGAATATGTGGCCCCCGCTATTAACGGGTTTATGGGGGAGTGACGTGGGTAATGCTATTCGCCTCCGTCACTAGATTCACGGGTGCCTACCGGGTAAAGATAAGTGAGTAGCAGTTTCTGGCCTTGTTATGGCGAATGGTTTGTCACAAAAAGTTTGTAAAAAAAAAAAAAAAAAAAAGCAAATACCTTTTGACGGAAATGATCATATTTAGCGAAACGACAAGGTTATGGCTTGAAACGGCACCATCGTTCCAAAGTTCTTTATTACGTCAGCAAAAAGTATTAGCAACTAGGATATGCGGATGTATGGGGTATGTAGATGATCATAGCATTGCCTTCTTTCTATAAGTTACCAAGCTTACTATTGATATTCGGTCGTATTTATTTACTTACTTATCGTACTTAATTGCTGTTCAAAATTGCGAGACAATTACTGTGCTTAGCGTGTTTTTAGTTGGGTGAAATAGATATCAGATATCCTATTGAAAACAAAGAAACAGATAAGGAATTTGTAATGGTGTATCGATTGAGAAAGGTATCGTTCTTGTATATGGGAGTTAATGGGTTCAATACCCAACGTAGCAAATGATCCGTCATGTTCCCTTGTGGCGACTGGAATAGTGGAAATAGATCAAAGTTCTTCCATCGATATATATGGCGTCGTGTGGAAGAAAAAAGTGCCGGCTCAGGTGTCAACATCATCACCTGAGCATGGTTCAAAATTATAAGGGGATTTTCTGTCGCAGAAGCAGGTAATCGGTAACACGATGACAAGGAAAGAAATATGCAAGCGTAATTTCTTAGAAAATAATATCGCAGCTGACACATTACTGATGTAACGTTTACATATGACCAATTAATAAATGAACAAAAGTATTCTACGATTTTGGATTGATTAGTTTTCTAAATTTTCTTCTAGATAAGAGAAAAAGAATATTCGTGATGAACTGCATCTGTTTCCCATTTCTTTAAAGGGAAGAGCATCCCCCACTCTTTGGAAACAGAGGGCTCTGTATTTATAAATAAAACGATAACGCATATACACAAAAACGCTTCAACTTTGAAACAAAAACGGCTTGAAATACGAGGACACGACAGAAAATGGAAAAGAAAAAATTCTTACCCGATTTATTTCCCATCTCACCTGTCACTTACTTTCACTTTGTATTTCAGAGAGACGTAAACCTCCATTTGTTCCGTCACTCCTCATCTCAAGGTCAAACTATTTTTAATTGAGGAGTGAGTGTACTACCCTTTTCACGTCGCTCCTCAGCGATCCGTTCTAGCAACGATTTTTATCGCATCTGTTGCGTTTTTCGTGAGAAGCATTTCTAGTAATGACACCCCCGACTGTGAAGAGGTTCGCGTATGCCACGACATTAGGGAAATATATGTTTCCATGAAGACCCACCCAAACAATTTACAGTTCCCGTATGGAGCCTCCATTACGAAACGTTTTTCCATTAGTTTCCATACGAAATAACTTTTCTTTATCGGCCATGCGAAATAACTTTTTTTATAGGCGTTTTCAAAGGTTTTACCACTTTTCGGTATTTGTGAAAGCTGCCTCTAGGTTTTTGACATGATTTATTTCTACGGTCACCTTTTGCTCATGAAAATTCATTTCACCAAGATCCATAGTTTAAAATGAAATTCCCGAAAGGGGAGGGGGGAGGTCAATTATAACGGCAGTGGGGTTCGAATTCATGAGCTTTTGAGCTCAAATCGTGGAAATATGTTGTTACTAATGACAGTTGGCAAAGCCAAGTCCGCCCGTCAGAAACTGGTTGAATGAATGTCTTCCGTTTTTGAATAGAGCACCCTCTTACGAGGGTGGAAGTACGACTATTAGCTCATAGATGGCAGCATCATCTGTATCGTATAATTTTGAGATTGAAGCCAGAGAAGGCCAATAGTTTGGCTCCAACCACCCCTAGAAGTATTAATTGGAATGGGAACATGGAAGACATTGTGACCGGACACGTGCCCCAGTCACCATATATGTATATATAGGTTAGATTACTGATACGCTGTCGCCAATCTGGAAGCTAAATGTTTGTCTTTCGGCTTAACAGTTCGTGGGTTCAATTCCGATTACTGTCTTGGATGTTTGTTGTAGTTCTAAGTTCACTTTAAACCTCTGTCTAACTAGCCTTTCTTTTAAAAATATAACATTTGAGCGACATATAAAAAAACTGGATCTATTGTTGAACAAGGGAGACGAATGGTATCCTATTTTCGACATGCATGTGTGTCAGGTGGGTGCTTGGGAGTTTTCCGAGTTTACTTCCTTTACACGACACGTAAATACTGATCACTCTCAATGAAAAATGCTGCCGAAAGACATGTTATAAAAAACATAAAAATGGTTTGTCAACAGTTGTGTGTGTATTTATATACATATATATGTCAGCCGACTTTATTAATGAAAACTACAATTCCATTCTAGTTTTAAATTAATTTTCGAATTTCCTATTTCCTAAAACTAATTTTCAGAAAACTTCTGCACATCATGGGAAAGGAAATGACCCTCCAACATCTTTTAATTAATTACATTTGTCTGAGGAACACAGATTTTTCATTTTATAAAAATATCTTTAAAACTTTTCCACAGAAATTTCGCGGGAAAGTAATTAATTCGATCAACTGACAATTTTTAAATTATGCAATTAGGCTGACATAAAACAAAATTTACATTTTAAGTGGAATTAAACTTTTCCTACAGAATTTTCTGAAATTGAGAATTTAAAAATGATTTGATGACATTTGAGAATTTATCGCAATTAAAAAAATAACACTGTTATCGTGAATATTTTTTTTATTTGTCTCGAGTTGAACATTTATTTGTGTGTGGTTTTTCTTAGTTTTACTTAAACCCTTACAGCAAGAGTGATTAATTAAAGGAAATATTTTCATAAATTTCTCCGTATATTTAAAAAAAAATTAATTGAAAAATATAAAGTGTTTGATCAAGGAAAAATTAGTTAACAATCCTATGATAAAAAAGTTCTAGTTCTAGTAAATTATTTCCTTTTGAACCATACATATAAATTCAAAAAATGGTAACTTGACAAACATTTTATTATTTTCCAAGAATTTGTCATAATTGCTTATACGTTATTTAATAATTTCCTATAGTTGTTTGATAATTCTATTCTTATAGTGTTCCTATAGTTGTTTAATAATTCTCAGTTGTAGCGAATTATTTTTAACAGTTAAAATCCTCTCTTCATTAATAAAACAAAAACAAGTCCGGAAAGTAGTAGGTTCGATACCTAACAAAGCTGGGGATTGTTATGATGGGTATTATTATGTGCGTGTCAGATAATTAGTAAAGTTGAATGCCCTTCAGTCAAAGTTGAGAAAGTGCAGTCTCAGATATCAACCGTGTCACTTGACCGTTGGTCAAAATTTCAGTATTTCGCCCGATACAAATAGCAGCCAGAACTTAATCGCAAAAATTTTTATAATTGAAGTTAGTTCAAAGTAGTTTCACTATATTTCCTGCTGTTAATTTCTACAAATTGAAGATCCTCAAGATAGGCCACCTCCTTGGATTTTTTGAATTACAGTCGTGGTTGACAACTGAGTTGTCATTCTCTACTTCTCACCACATCAGCGGCGCAACATTGACTTCTGAGTCAATTTTTAACGTGTTCAAGCCTCCTAGAAAAGCCTCTGAGATCTACCTAACTGTAACTTTTATCTATCTTAATATTTTTGATTCGAGCTGTGGTAGCTTTGAAAGCATAGGCATCGTTCTCATTACCGGAAGATAGTGAATTCGATGCCCGATTTTACAAGAAGATACGTCAAACTCAATAAAGCGTCAACGTCACATTAAATTGGGCATGGTCCAGGAGAAGTAATACTCGTGGGGTTGACAAATCAAATTTTGGGAATACACTGATTGGTCCTTGCTTCTAAATTACGAAAACTTAACAATATTTCCGTTGATTAAATTCATTTCTATAAATTTTAAAAGTAAATTAATCGCAATAGATCATGGATGGAAGCTATCCTCCATGAAACCGATTTTGGGAAACTCTGGATCCTTTCGAACTTCACACCCCCACAATTGGAGACAAAACAAGTATTTCTGTCCTCTTCAAACTCAGACTTATTACGGAGTCCCGCGATGTTCATTTTCAATGGATCCCATCGCACATCGATATAGTACAAGGAAACGAGAGAAGCGGATAGCTTGGCCTAAGATGGTTGCAGCCCCACCAATTTTTCCCTTCAATCCTCACCTTTTCAGAACACTTGGGATAGTTGCCAATGCTGAATTTTTGAAGATCTCATTCCTGGTATGTGGGCAAAGCCTCTTCGTTTGCATTCAATAAACGTCTCAGCTGGCAATTCCCAAACTTAGAGTCTCTTATTTTTCAAGAGAGAAAGATCTCTGCAGCCTGCTCAAAGCGTCAAGTTCAGCAAGCTTATGCTGAGCACATCCTGGACTTTCCAGAGAGGTCCCTCCTTCTTGTCCTTGACTTTCTTAGGGTCTGATTGATCTTGACTGACTTCATCAGACAGCTGGAGGATAAGCCACAACAACAACATACAAATTTCCTCAGTGTGAGCTAAAAGCACTTAACAAGCATAAAGCTCCAAAATGGATCGCCTCTTTCTACCAACCATTTTATACCAACACTGATCAAAAATATCCTTAAGTCTAGTTTTTAGTCGAAGAAAAATTTACTTTTTAACCACAAATAAGTAATAAGTCAAGGACTTTTTCAGTAATACAGTTTGGGTAGTTCACCAAAGGGACACTTACCAAGAAATTCTTTACATTGAAATCTTTTTACTGAAATTGATAATTTTGAAAAACAATTTAAAAAAAATTATTTTTTTATCAGTGTCAAGTCTTTTTGATTGCTCTGATTAATAGAACGTCTGGAAGTTAAAAAAAATGTTTATAAGTAAGAATTTTATTTCTTTATTATTCTGCATTTTTTCTATTTATTTGGTTCTATTTCTTGACATGAAATTTTGCATTCTGAATTAAATTGTCGCCTTTAAAAAAATTTCTGATTACATAATAAAAAAAATTAAGATTGGTATAAAAAAACAATGTTAGATAATAGATAAATATTTTTAATTATATTAATAATAATTGTGTTAGTTAATATATAAAGTAGAATATCTACTTTAAAAATCGTTGGAGCTGCTGTATTGAACTCTCGTGTGTAGAAAATGGAAAATAATTCTATAATATTTTCCATTTTCCTATTATTTTACAATCATTTTCCATTAGAAAAGGGAAAGTAATTCTATATTACTTTCCATTTTCTACACACGAGAGTTCATTAGAGCAGCACCAACGATTTTTAAAGTAGATATTCTACTTTATATATTAAATAACGCAATTATTTTCTTAAAATGAATGTTATCTTAAAAACATTTAATAAATTTTTTCATATAAATAAAATGTTCTATACGATATGAAATTACTATATAATGTGCAGTCATTTTCAACTCCTTTCTGATAGATAAATGTTATAAAGAGCATCCGAACTGATATGAAAAATTTTCCTATCTTTTTTCATTAGATCTGGACAATGTAAACGAATTAACATTTCCAGTGTGTGATATCTAAATTATTCCAAGAAAACTACATAACTTTTGCATTAATATATTTAAACTTTTATATTGTTTCGTCAAAAGAAATCAGGACAGGGTCTTTCATTTACAAATATCTAACTTACCAAAATGTGCACATGTGTTTGTTTATTTAGATTAAATAAATGAAATATATTAACAGAGCGCGTTTTCATTTTCAGATCCAGAGAGACAGCGAGTGATTATCCACTTGAAGGATGTCAACGATGAACCGCCCTACTTCATCAACCGCCCCCTGCCCATGCAGGCTGTCGTCCAGCTCAACGCTCCGCCAGGGACACCGGTCTTCAAACTGCAGGCTCGAGACCCGGACACCGACCACAACATACACTACTTCCTGGTCAGAGACAGAAGTAAGGCTTACGCATAACTCTACTGATATCTTGACCTCATTTAATCTTATTGTACTAATATTGTGATAGCAATATATATCATCATTATGTTTTTAGTTTGTATACTTAATCTTAGGAAATAAGCAGCATCACTTGAAATATATAGTTATACTCTGAAATGTTTCTCTTTTAAATTTGTATTTACGGCTAATGTTCAACAAAACTTATAAATCAAAAAGTTAACTTTTCAGTAAAACAAATAAAAATATAAGTGAGCCATTTTAGTTGTCATAAGAAGCACTAAGACTTATTCATACTGAATCAAATGATTAAGCTATCAAGCCAAATATTTTGTAGTCATAAAGCATTTTTTTCTTGCCCAATAAGAACGAACAAAGATTTGTAAGTAAATCATCTATGCATAATAAATATTGTATAAAATGGGAAACAACTGCGGTTGTCTTCTTCTTTGAAGACTTAACAAATGCCAGCATGAAGCTGTCAAATACTTTAGGAGCAACTTGGAACGGGTTCGATTAATTAGAATGAGAAGGCTGGTTAAACTAAGCAAATGCAGTCATTTGCAATGACCTTGCAAAGATAATGACAGCAATTGCTGTTGTAAGGAATTCACTAATGAAATAAAAGAATCTTGAATACTAATAAAGACGTGAGGACATTTCGTGATATTCCCATCAAGTACACAGTTTGTCATACCACTCACGCTAAGTTTTACTTTTTACAGAACTTTCTAAAATACAATTAGGCTCACAATAAATTACAGATATTTACCTGTCATACAATTGTCAAGAATAGCGTCGCCGAAAATCATTGTTAAGTGAAATCTATTTCAATCTTGAAGCAAGAAACCATCATATTAACAAATGGAAAGCCATTAGTCCCAATTAGTCCTTATTTTGTCTTATCCATTATCTAAGCCATGAAGTCATAAGATCTATACTACCAAGTGGCTTAAGCCATCTTACATACAACCTAAGCAGCTCGGTGTCATATTGATGACAACCATTGGAACCGATAAAAAATTTTCCATTAACTTTCGTAATGGATTGATTTCGTGTGATGGAACCTTTTTTCTTTGAACAGTAAAATTCTTAGAACTTTTACCAATAAAACACTAACAAGGTAGGCACACAAGCAATACATAATAGAATATTTTAAAATGCTAGATCAGGAATAACAATTGATGAGTGCCAAAGAGAATGATGAACCATTGAAAACGCGTTACCGTAAATATTCCAAGAAATTGCAGCAGGCATAAATGCAAAAACTTTTGATTCAATGGTCATTTTTTGTACAGAGGACTGGTTAGACCAGGATTTATAGTTTAAAGTGTATTCCAAATCACTAAAAATATCCAAGGTGAGGTGGAATTCGAAGTCTACGAACTATTGAATCGAAGGCTGAACACTAACGATTTAGCAACCTCGGAGCAGAAAGTTGGGATGGACTCTAAATATCCAGTACCAAAAACTACGCATCTACAAGACCAAAGTGAATCCTAGGTCTTAAGCAATTAAAAGAAATGACAGCTCTTTTCTTTTTTGAATGTATAGCTCACATGGAACTAAAATTTTAGATTGACATGCAAATTTGGCACTGTCGTCATAACGAAACAAACAGAGATTTCATCGATCTCTGACCACAACAAAGAGCTGGCGACCAAATGGCTATCATTCTTGCCTACAATTGTTAGCCAATTCGAAATCAACTTTTAACTGTAGATCCCAATCTAATGAACCCTTGTATGAAAAAATGACGGTTGGGCGACAAATGAAACCAAATCTAAATCGCATGGAATTTATACTTCGAATATACAATATCTTCTACTACTACCGAATATAAAATATACTTTTTACAATACCTTGATCATTAATAAAATGTCTGTGACCAGTGTTGAAATTTCTAATTATTTATAAGTGGTTACAGTTAAAAAATAGTGTTCCATTTCTGTAAAAATAACTGTTCCTAAGATTTTATTAGATTTATAGGTGTTTTTTTAATAGGATATTGTTTATTTTATAGGATCATGAATTGTTTTAATAGGATATTGTTTTTTCAGCCGGGGGTCGATTTGAGGTGGATGAGAGGTCAGGGGAGGTTCGAACCCTGGGAAGCGATCCCTTTATGCTGGACAAAGAATACGTACTGTATGTGAAGGCAGAAGACCACAATGGAATGACGGAGGACAGACAGCACCAATCCACTGGCGAGGAGCGACTGTCAATCATGGGAGGGAAACGCCCACCTCAATTTTATATGCAGAAGTACGAAGCTACTATCCCAGAAAATCAGAGGAAGGATTCAGAGTGAGTATAACTAATTCAGTTACAAAGCTAACGTTGGCGGTAGATTCCTTATATGTTGAGTACTTCTATTAATGACAAATTTTATTCATGTTTAAAAAGAGTTATATAAATAAAAACAAATATTTTTTGTGCTTATCATATATGTTAATTTTTGGACACGATACTTAATTAAATTATGTGGGATGTATATTCTATCAATATTAAGTTGAAAGGTAAAGCATATCGTTAGTGTAATAATTTTGAAGCTTTTATCGAAAATCATTATTTTATTCATAATGAATTTAATAAAAAAAACTGGAATTTGCAAAATACAATTCATTAGAAACCCTATAAAAAAATACTTCATCCAGAATCAAATGCGAAATAACAAAAGATGTAAATATATGATGTGAATCAGTAATTATAAATAACTTTATTAACATAAAATGAGTTGATCTAAATTAATCAAATGTTTTATTTAATTAACCAAAACATACTTATCCCATTGCATTGTATTAATGTTATCATGATGTAAATATTATATACACATACTGCATAATGAACTAGTTATAAATATTTTTCCAAGGCTTTACTTCTCTCCAAAGCAAACAGTGACATCATTAAATCATGAATGAGGAAATTTGTGTTTTTCAATATTAGTTTCTTTGACAAGTTATATTCTTGACTTATATTGTTATCCTCATCAAATGAAAAACATATCTTTTTTAACAACAGTTTGCATTTATTGTGTGTATGAAGAATTATATAAATAAATTTAACATTCAATAGATGTAACAATTTTATCTACACTGTTTAGAAGTTCAGACAAAGTTTGTAATCAAAAGATTTCAATATGTGCAAAATAAAGGTTTTTTTTCCTTTTATCTTTATCAACTGACAACAGTGCCAACCACCCTGACTAGTAGTGAGCATGCCTGACTGCAGATGGGGAGGTCCTGAGTTCGAATTCTGGTTCGGGCATAGATGTACTTTCTCTTTCTCCTGTCTTTGTCCTTTTCTTGTATGAATGGTTGCCTACCCTATAAACGGGTACCTATGGCATGTGTGTACTGAGAAAGTTAGACTCCACACCAAATTACGGTTCAGTTGGAAAAGTTGATCAGCGCACCCCATACTGCCAGCCTAGCTGACACAAGGCAACAACAACTGAGAACAGTATCATTTTAGGAACATTTTACATTTATCATACAAAGAAACATGAAATAATATTCAATAGATAAAAAAATTTGGATGTATATATTTTTTAGGACATTCAATCTAAAATTACATTCAACTTATCAAAACAGAATAATTGAGAATTTTCTGTATACAGGATGTTATATGCTAATAGACATTCATTAATACATCAGAATTCATATAATTTTTTTAAATCATTGATTTATTGAAAAAATAAGTAAATATTATTATTTGTCCTGTGGTGACATATGACTGTGAGAGACTTTGACTCAAGGACATAAATAACTTACTAATTTTTTAATGGAAAATACTTAGAAAAACTTTTGGTCCATTAAAATTAAATAATAATTGTTGGAGAATTAGAACTCTAATGATGAACTGGAATTTCTTATCAATCATAAAAATACAGTAAGAATAATGAAAACATGAAGTAAGATTCATGTTTTCATGAATCTTACTTGAGGTTCTCATAGCTTGTGGACACTAAGAGATCATCTGATAATTGAATGGTTAAAATCTTGCAATAGAAGCACATGTGCAATAGACCAAGGGGCAAACAAAAGATGTCTTGAATGACCTTGAAACCTTAAGGGTCTACAACTGGAAAATTTAAGTCAGAGATAAAGATGTTTGGAGAGTTGTGCTGCAGGCTAAGGCCTACCCAATGCCAATAAAGAAGATATAAACACCATTTCAATTAATGTTAATGAAAAAGTATGATTTAATATCAGTAACAGATTACCACAAATGCACAATATGTCAATCCAAATGGTAAGGAAACGAATTATGTTGAGTTAAGACTATTGCAACCCTATATGTGCATATATTGCAAAATAAAACTGAATGCATCTAGTTTAAAACATTTTCACACACATTAATATTAATTAAATAGCTAAAATTAACAATATAAATTGTCATCTTCACAAATGCATGTAATTATCCTGTTTACATTTAAGAGGAAGCATAAAAAACGCTACATAATTTATTACAAGCTGAACAACAATTTTTAAAGAAAACTTTGTTACAACGTTTTTCTTAAAAAATATCAGTAAGCTAAATAAAAAAAAAAAAAGGACAAAATGAGAAGAAAAAAAATCTTTTAGGAACATAAGGTTTCTTTAATTTTTTGTTTCTAATATTTTCTCCTTCTGTTTAGTTAAGAAAATGAAAAATAAAAGTTCCTTAAAAATTAAACAGGTATAAGTGATCGATAACTTTTTCTTTGGCACTCAATTATTATAAAATTAGTTGAAAGATTGAAACTTTGCTCTACTTCAGAATATATATCAAACTTTTTCAACTAGTAACATACAGTATAAAATAAAAATGAGAACTTTGAAGACACAAAGAACTTATACTTGCCCCTATCTAATACAAAAAAATGTTTGAAATTATTAATGAATTGAGTCACAAAAAAACCTTATTTTTGGTATCTACTCATGTGGATTGTTGGAAAAGAATACATGATTATTTTTAACTGAATAAAATGCACAGAAATGATTTTAAGATTAAAGGAGCATTTATAATTGAATCCATGACAATTTGTTTTAAAAAAAAATGTATCAAAATTTTATATTGCTTTGTTCATTTTATAAAAAATTTACTTGTGAGACTAAAGCATATGTTTTGCTGTTCCAGGTAAAGTGCATAGGCACTTTACCAAAAAGTAATGAATAATAAATAAAATTTCATATTTAGCATATGGAAAAGTCATTATTTCCATAAATGGATAGTAGAAGTTTGCACAATATCTTTTGCTTTATCAATACCGTAATTTGAAATTTATACTTAATTTCACAGAAACATCAGTTAAACAAAAAATAATTGGAAATTTGTAAATAATTTTAATTCATGTGTAATTTATTTTCCAAATATTTAAAAATATGAATATAGTTAATCACTGTTAGTTGCATAAATTTTCAGTTATTTGAAAATAATTATACAATCATTCAAAAATTAAATAAAAAAATTTACCTGCACAGAAAACTAGATAGCAATATTATGAATAAATATTTTTTGAAATTGATAAAACAAAACTTTTGTAGCATTATATTATCCGCTGCAATAACATGTCTCACAATAATATACTCACATAATTTACACAAGGAATATTTTAAATTGAATGTAGACTCCCAATAAAATTAACATGGGAATTTTTTTCCAATTGCCGTACTAGAAAGAAAGATTATTTATCCTCTAAACATACAATTTATTTGATTTTGAGAAAAGGAAAAAATATCTACAAATATTTCAGTTTCAGTAAGAGAAGAATATTAAATTGATGTAATTTATACATAAATCTTATTATCATCTAGACAAACTAATTCAAAATAGTTTTCCGGCATCGAAAATATTTAATAAGCTCTTTGATTTATAGATTGAAATAATAAATTAATAATCGAAAAAATCTTTTTTATTCATAAGTTGAAATAATTTAAAATGTTAAATTATTTTCTGTTTCTTAGCGTCAATAAATACACTCATTTATATCCTATTGTTTGTATTGTTACCTTTTTTTTTTTTTTTTTTTTTTGAATTATCTGTTTTTTTGAGATTTATTTTGTTATATTTTAAATGAATTAATAATTTGATTAAATTATTTTTGTTAAAATATAAAATTTTGGTAACTTCTTTTCTTTTTAACTCTTCCTGTTATTACTCGTTTTACATACAATATTTATTGTGATTATATAAAATATAAGAAATCAAAAATAAACAAAGATCTTACTTTTTGATAGTTATTTCCTAACTGAATAGGGATAGGGTCTACTTTTACACATAATATTACTCAAAAAAAATCATAACAATTACAAAAAAAGTGTGATATCCATCAATTGTAATAAAGCCATAAATAACCAAAGAATTGAATTTCCATATACGTTAAGAATATTAGATTTGAAGAAAAACAATGAAAAAGTAAAGAACATAACTATTTATTAAGATTCAATTCTAAACAAAAATTAAAATATAGTAAAGAAAATGTAAAATATTTACATATCATATTTTTAAAATATTAAACTCTTTAGTCCTAAAATTTATGTAATCTCTTACAGCATCATTGAGGTGAAAGCGAAATCATTTGCAGACAGAGAAATCCGATACACCCTTAGAGCGCAAGGAAAGGGGGCCGGCACCTTCAATATTGGACCAACAACTGGAGTAGTGAAACTCGCTAAAGATTTGGACTACGAAGACCTTAGACAACCCAAGTCCTACTCTCTCATAGTCACAGCCACTGAAGATTCAGGAGGTTTTTCAACTTCAGTTGAAGTAATCACAACTTATAAATCTATTAGATACAAAATCATGTGTAAAATATCATCATACAAAACAAATACTAAAAGATAAAACTGAGGTATATAAACAAAATAATTTAAAATGGTTTGATTAAAGATAATAAAAGCAGCATAAAACTAAAGCTCGTGTTTACATTTAGGAAAAAGATTCATGATTAATATTTGTTATACTTATATATATAAATATTACAGACATATTTATATATGTGTGTGGGGGGATAGGGAATGGCCAAGGAGTAATTTAATTAAATAAATTTTATCTACAATAATATTTAATTATCACATATGTACAATTAATCGTCTTAATTATATCAAAATAAAATGAGATTTAGTTATGAGAGAAAGAGCAGCCATATTGTTGCTATCAAAGGGAATGTGCAAATACAAGTAATTTATTTCTTGGCTTACTTTTTTTTTTTAATTGAATTAAATTCTAAACAACCACATAAAATAAATTTTTTTCCTGTCCATTATTTATTTCATTAATAATATAATGCATTAATAAAGAAGATTCTTCAATTTTTCCGCAATTGTACAACTCTTTCATAATTTAAAAAAAAAAAAAAAAAAAAAAAAAAAAAAAAAAAACCTCTTGAACAGATCCAGAATCATTCTTCCACAAAAGGTAATGTAAATTAGCCGAGTTTATTTTAAACGAAAATTCATCACAAGTTAGGCTCGTCTTAATTTTTGCCAAGAATTATATGGTTCTGTTCGAACGAATAAAAGGGCTTTTCCTCCCAACAATCTTTTAGTCATAACAAATTTTTGTAAATCCGACATATTAAAATGATTTTGAAATGTCGTCAAAATGATAAATCCAATTATATTTTCATGCGATATTGCATTAAACTTAGAAATAGTACTTTCGATATTTGCATAATTAATATTAACACTTGGGATTAGGATGTGCATAAAAAAATCATTTTCATAAATATTATCACTTTGTTTGGAACAGTCAATGTTACTTTTCCTTTTACTTATTTTGTATTGCATTGAAAAATCGTGTTTCTACTTCATTGCATTCTCCACTTCAATTTCTGAGTCATCATCAATTGTCGGAAACATCCGAATTCTCACTTGTAGTGTTTTGAGTTAACAGTTCAAAGTTAAATAACAGAGACATAACATTTCTGTGAGCTCTGCTTTAGATACTTGAAAGGAGATATTTAAAATGTTCGATGCAATAATAAGCTCGCCAAGCGAAAACGCCTTGTTTATATTTTTAATTTGTGTTTCGTTATCCATTACTTTCAATATCAAATTTTCTAATTCTTTTACAATTCAATCTATCTCTATCATGATCAATAATCAATCTATGTGAAATCTTTTGATTTTATCTGTTTTAAATTTTTCAATGCAACACTTATTTTTTTATATCGTTTAATATCAACTTGTACTATGAAAAATGTTCGATGAGGACCATGTCCAAGCCAAATCTACGTCCAACGTCTTTTTCTGGTTCAAATCAAATCTAAATTATGAATTGGTAATGATCATGTAATATTCTCATTAATTCAGTAATCTGAGTTTCGCGGGGGTGGGGAATGGCGTAATTTAATTAAATAACAAATTTTATCTAGACTAATATTTAATTAACACATTTACAGTAATAATCGTCTTCATATCAAAATGAAATGAGATTTACAGCTATCGAGTATGGAGAAGCCGCCTTGCAGGCAATCAAAGAGAACGTCTTTATTTCTCGGCTCACTGGAAAAGTTCTCCAGCCCCTTCTACAAAACATTGGAATAATGACGTCACTTATTGCGTAGTTCATTCATCCACTACATTTATAATATTATGACCAAAATCTTTGCTTTTAATTAAAAAAAAAATGTTTAAATGCTTCTAGCAATTTCACTGTTTCGTTCTACAGGGAAAATAATAACAATGCATCCTACATAAATTCTTTTTTAATTAATTCAATTATCTTTCCACCAGTATTTTTATTATGTGTTTATTACTGTATGGATCATTAAGCAAAACGTAATTTAATTTATTGGTAATGTATTTCAAAAAGATTATTTAATTTTTTTAAGTTATATATTTAAGATATTTTAGAAGTGTGTTTATTAATATGTATATATATTTTATATAATTAAGGAAAACTTATTTTGGTGTCATATATATTTCTATTAATTGAACTAAACATATAAAAAGTCTTAAAAAAAAAAAAAAAAAAAAAAAAAAAAAAAATATGCTAGTCCTAAAATGTAAATGAAAGTTTGTTAGGAAAATTTTGTTTATTAATAATAATTTTATAATCACAAAAATTATATTTCTAATGACAATAAAGGAAATTATTAAACCTTTGGTCGTTCCTTTTGTTTCAAATTTGTTTTAACAAACACGTTGCAAATAATATGAGCAATAAAAATGTTTTATAACTATGATTCTTTTTTCATTTTAATTTATGGTATTTATCCTCAAATATAATAATTTCATCTTTAACTTTACCAGATTTTTTCTAATCCATAAAACATTTTAATAAAAATACTAGAAACATATATTATAAGACTGTATTAAATATCTGAGTCTAGACTTAGAATAAAGAGAATATATTAGATTTGTTTATTTTTAATTTAATTTTAATTAAAGCTTACTGTATAGTTATAGGGAAATTATAAAAAATATATTTAATTATATCTCAGATTTTAATACCTGAACCAATGTAAAATATATAAAAATATTTTTATAATGCAATAACTATTTTTAATATCACATTCAATTAATTTTTTTATGCAACCATCTTCCTATGTGAAATTTTTAATTATTCTTATATTTTTTTAATGTATGCAAAAAAATAACTAAGAAAGTTATTAAAACTGATACTTCTTGTCAGCATTTAATACAAATGACATTTCACCATTTTAATTCATTAACGTTATTTTTATGAAAATATCTTATATACTGCACACAAGTTGTCCACATGGTGTATGTGATACTATATTTTACGATTTCAAATAACTTAATACTGTATTTTTATAAATTTAAAATATTATGACACACATTTAATTTCTTTAAAATATGAATTGTGATTATTATGAATAAGTTTTAAAACTAAAACAACTGTTAGTTGAATTGAGTTTTAAAAAGACATAAAATAATTGTAATGAAATATTGGGCTATTTAAAACATGTAATGTATTGGCATTTTTAATGTATTTGTTTTAAACAAAAAAAAAAAAATAAAATAAATAAATAAATAAAAAACAAATTATCTTTTTTCTTACAGCTAACAATAAAAGTAACTGATGTGAATGATAATGCCCCAAGATTTGAATTACCAGATTATCAAGCTCACAATGTGGATGAAGATGTCGCTGTGGGAACCTCAATTTTACAAGGTAAAAAAAAGCACTTTATGCAATACCAAATTTGTGTACGCGCAAACCAAATATAAAACCAAAAGTAATACAAATCAAATAAACCTTCAGTATTTATTTAAGTCAAAATTTGCATTTTAATTTATGATCTGTAATAAGGATATTTTATATTTCCTATAATAATATGAACACAGTTGATTAATATATAATACAGCATCACAGCTGTGTTGAATAAATTTATGCAGAAAGTAAGAATTCAATTTGCTTTATTTAACATTTTTTAAAATTTTATTCTTGTTTTTGCCAAAATAAAAAAATTAACTATTGGAGTATTATACTTCAAAGCATTATTTTTAAGAAATCTACTTTCAAAGAAGTATGGAAAAAAAATTAAGGCTTCATCAGTGACATTTGTTTCTCCTTTTAAAATATCTAGATGACTGTTTATGATTGTAAGGAAAACATTAGAGAATCTTAATCCAAGTGAATTAAATAAATGAATAATGGAAAAACACAAAAAAGTGAAATAATTATATTTATTTAAAGCTCAGAACTGCATAAACAAGTGTTAATATAAAATTTTAAAACTTTTCAATTAGATGAAAAGATAATAAAACAGAATCAAAAAATTAAAATTATTGCAAAATTTCAATTGTGGAAAAAAAAAAAAATACTGATTACAAAAAGTTATTTACACAGTGTATCAATAAACTTTAAACAAAAATTAAAATAAATTTTTGATGAAAGTATAATTTTCTTTCTATTTTTATTTTGTAAGAGAATTTATTTTCTAGAAATCACTTGAATAATTTTGAATGAAAGATTTTTAGAATGAAGCTACAAAACTGTTATCAGATTGTTAAATAGAAACATTTAACAATCAATGATCTCAATGGGTGTTTGTGGGAAAAACTAGGGTAGCTATCAGATCCGTTAAGAACATTGAACATTCAGTGAAGTTAGCAAAGATAACCAGAAATAAGGAAGTTTATTACAAGTTTTTTATCATCATCAGTGATGTTTAATGCATAAGTTAAAAAATAAATTTTAAATAAAATGGCACTTTCTAGAAGGACAACTTTTCTTAAGTATACTAAATTATTTATTACTTTTTTAACTATCTAAATTTTTTTCCTCAGCAAACGAAAAAGAATTTTTAGACACTAAAAAATATTAAAATTCTGTATATAACACCAATATGGTTTGTTAACTATAACTTTTAGTGGTTTTTTTGTGAAGCATTTATAAAAACTATCCCTACACAATAATCACGATTTTAGAGATTACACATTTGCATGCAATTTACATTTATATCATAATTATCTCCTAACTATATATTTTTATTTGTTAATTTTCACTTGTGAAAGTTAAAAACTGCTATTGAAAAATTTAAAGCATTCTTAAAGTTTAAATAAAAACAATTCCTTTTTTAAATGTCCATGAGTAATATCATATTTAATGAGTTTCTAAAATAGCTATTTAAAGGAGAAGAGCTTTTAGAAATCTATACGCTTTATTTATAACATTATAAATATTTAAATACTTTGTCTTTTTTATGTGAAATGTAACAGGAAATTTTAAATGATATAATTATTTTAATAATAATGTTCAAAATTTTCCATTTTTCATATAATTTATGAGAAATTATTTTAAAAAGTAAATATAATTTTCCGCTAAAAAATTATAATTTTAAAAATATATGAAGTAGAGGGCATATTTAACGTTTGATTATTGCAATAATAATTAAATGCTAACATAATATTTTATTTCAAACACTAAATGCATAAAATGCCAAATTACACAATTATAAATGTATATATTCTTGTAATGTATTTAATAAATATTAAAATATATTTAGAGCAAAATGTTGCAATAATTGTTAATGACCTAGAAAAATTTATTGGAAAATCTTTTTAACAACCAATTTAAGAATATACTTCATTTTATCCCTTCTTTTTGGAATAATCTAATAATTTTATTGAATGCTATTGTTTAGATTAAAATATTATTGAATATAAAATTTATAAAATCTCATTTTTTAGTATCTGCTAGTGACATGGATCAAAATAAAAATGCAGAGATAGAATATTCTCTAGACAAAGAAGATTTTACCATAGATAACAAAGGTATTATTTACTCCAACAAGCGACTAGATGCTGACATCAACAACACATATGTCCTCACTGTTCGAGCGACAGATAGAGGAGATCCTCCATTAACAGGAACAGCCACAGTTCGTATTTACACAGAGAACAAAAATGATGAGCCGCCTAAATTTAGTCAAGATGTCTACACACCAAATGTAGATGAAAATGCTGGTCCCAATACGCTAGTCACCACTGTGGTGGCAAGTGATAAAGATGGAGATAATATTTATTTTGGCTTTGTTGGAGGTGGAACAGTGTCTGGAATGTTTCAAATAGAAGAAAGAACAGGTAAGTTTTCTTATGAGGTAAATATAATTAATTCATATAATATTTAAACTTTAATTAAAAAAAAATATAAAACATAGAAAGAAATTCGGGGAAAATATATATGTAAAAAATAAGCCCTTTTTTGTAACAAGTTTTATATCTATTGTTGATTACATAACATTTTGATTTCCCAAACAAAAATCTTTTTAATTATCATCAAATACTTTATCCATCTATTTAAACTTTCCTGGTTCACTTTAATGTAATAGGATGCCATTTACAATGAGCTTTTTTTAAGTCCAAATGCAAATGCTAGGTTCTAAAAAATATTGAGGTTTTTAGATGAGATTCATTGAAACTGCCAGATAAAATTTTAGTTTCATTCTTTAAATAAAAAAAAAAAAAGATGTAGAAGTAAAGGCATAGTTGATGGCATTATTTCAATGGAACATAGCAAAAGAAAAATAATTTTTGATAAACTGATAGCATATTTTCAAAATCAGATATAAAAACTTCTTTTGATATAACACAAGTTAATGTAAGCTTTTTTTTCTTTTCACTTTCCTTATTCTACGTTTTCAGTTATAAGAGTCAGTCATAACAAATATTTGAGGAAACTGTTGTTAAAAGTTAAAGAATCATAATTAATATAAAAATTTAAAATAAGACATATTTAGTTTAATGAAAGAATTCATTTGCTAGCATAACATAAATAAATCTTATACCATTTTTGTAAGTTCTTGTCTAAATAATGATTTAATAAAAATATTTTAAATGTAGTTTGATGTTGAATTGTAGTAATCAACAACTACATTTTGAAACTATAGAACCCATATGAGTAAAAATAGAATAAAGAAATCACAATGAGTCTCAATTGAAAGCATATTTAAAAATAATTGTTTATATTTTAAAAACATGTAAATCTTACTTTAATGCAATAAAATAAGGATAGGAGACATTATAAACTAACAATTGTTTAATTGTTTGTATCAGTCTCCTGAATCCTATTGAATAAATTTAGAAAATTTAAATATGTAAACCAGTGATGCTAAATTCAGAAGTTAGAAAATGGACTACTCATAATTTTAAACTTCAAAAATAAAGTATCCATGCAATTCTGTAGTTATCATTTAAAAATTAAGTATAAAATGAAAAAAGTTTAAAATGCTTAATTTATTTTATTAATTATGCATAACTTATTTTTAAATTCATTTTGATATTTGCTGGAAATATTCATATTGAAAATAAAAGATATTTTCAAGTTTTAATTCAATTTAGTATTTATTTGATTACTATCAAGAATTTTTTTTTATTTTATATCATTAATGAGAAATATAAAAATCTGAAATAGTAACATACATATCGATGCAATCATTTATTTAAATTTTGTCATCAGTACACAAAATATATTGGAAAAAATTCAAACCTATGTAGATTCAACTTAAAACTGACATTTGTTAACAAACATTCATAATTATAATAGTTCTTTAAAGCATAAGACTAAATTGTCCGTTCATAGCGCATACATAATCATTCCAATAATCATGAATACATTTAAGTATTCACAGATAACCACTATTTAATTACCTATATAAATAAATTCTAATTGTAATGCCTCCTTTGGAAAAAAAAATTATTATTTTTGTTTTTTAGAGGGTTGATGTTTATTCTTTAATTAGCCTTTTTAGAAAATTTAAGCTGCAAACGACTTCTAGAAGAGTGCATTGTTGGATTGTTTTGCACAATCAGACAATACACTAATTCAAAAATTTTGTGATATTCAAAAAGTGTATCAATTAAATGATAAACTCTCACAAAATTAAATAATTACATTGTTTACGTCACTAAATTAACTAATTCTTTAATTTTAATAGTTTTGTCACAAGCTATTTAATTACAAATTTCATCAGCTTTTACCAAAAACAGTTATCCAAAAACAGATTAATAATATATAATACTATTCCACAGAGACATACTATATTTTTTCATAATTCATGCACTTTGTTTTAAGAGTTACATCTTTATCCAGAAATAGCTCTAAGTAATTTCTTAATACTGGTAATGAAATGTGAAATTTCCTTTAACTTTCATACATAGATAGTAAAATCACATTACATAAAAATGTAATATCATTACGAATAATCCAAATATTTAAGAATTAATATAATACAATATTACGAACAGAATCATAAATAAGAATCAGAAAATGTATATTGAAGCTTAAATTGTATAGCTGCAAGTCAATGTATTAATTTTTTGAGAATAAGTACAGTTAAATTATAATAAAAAAATGAGATATTATCATTTCTTTTCTTTGGAAATCATATATGCTTGTATATCAAATTAATTTTCATAAATTCATGTTTTATACATTATGCTCATTATATCAAATTTGTTTTTCATGAATTTCTAATGTTTGTTATTTGTTTTACTAGGTGTGATACGACTGATCAGTGGCCATATTCAATTAGATAAAGACAAATATGAGCTTAATGTGACCGCCCGTGATGACGGTGCATGTTGCAAAAATGGTGCCTTGACAACTCATACAAGCACGGCTCTCGTGGTGGTCTTTATTACAGACGTCAATGACAACAAACCACTTTTTGAGGAATGTAGCACATATGCACCACAAGTAGAAGAAGGTGCTCCAAGTGGAACACAAGTCATTAAGGTAAAAATAAGCAAAGATATGGTTTTGAAATATTGGCTTACAATGCCAAGGAAAAAAGTTATTAAAATGCAACAACAATGGAGGAACTAATTGAGGAAAGCTATAAAAATGTATTATTCTTTAATCTTATAGTCAGATCATGCAGTTAATTGAAAAAGATTGAAATATAGCAATAGCCAATGATGAACATTATTAAATAATATGGCAATAATATTTGCTGTATATTTTGAAATACCTGATTTTTGTTTATATGCTCATTAAACCCTCACATGCTTTGTCAAGAAGAATTAAGTAACAGAAATAATTCTCAGTTTATTTGAATTGCTATTTAATAAATTTAAACATTTGCCACAACAACATTGTTAATATATTTTATGATATAAATAATTTTATTGAAATATATAGTTTTGAAAAAATTCTTGTGAAAAGTATATAAATATTTATTGTTAAATTTAATGTAAAAAAAATTGTATTCTTAATAATAATGTAATATTAAGTAATGTGGAAGAATATTATGAATATAAGAAAAATATGTTTTTGCCAAAATATTAAAACCTTGGCAATGGTTTTGTTACTATTATGAATTAAATTAAACTAAACTCTGTGGCATAACAGCTCACCGAGGATGGGGGTACAGTAAGGCCCACCCAGTGCCCATATCTATTTTTTTGATCAGGTCTCTGGGATGTGAAACATAAGTCATGGTTAGGTGGTCAATCTAGCATAAAACCTCCCTGTTTTTAGTTCCCAAGAATGCTGGTACTCAGTTTAATTGATCCAATGAAGGGATGAAAGGCTGAGTCGACCTTGCCCAGCCCAGGGATCCTTGAACCTGTGCATTGGGAGTGCGAAACTATTATGAAATAACACCTATTAATTATTTACTGGATATAAACAAGCAATAAAAGTTTTGTATAAAATAACTATATTTAAACCTGTCAAAACAATAAAATGGCCTTTTAAATATGACCAAGAAAAATTACATAAAATTGTCCTTTAGTTAGATAGCTGCTTAAAATTATATAAATAAAGGTACTTTTTCTTAATTTAGGTATATTTTAACAAATATTTTAATATATAAACAAACAGAACATTTTTATAAATGTATAAAAATATAATAGTTTTGAGCTTTTATCAAAGAATAAACAAATGTACAAATTACGTAAATTTTCTATGGTCTCTTTCCAGTCATCTCATACAAATATATCTTAATATTTGACAATTTTAAATTTTAGACAATATAATGAATTTTAAAATTTATTTTATACTATGCCATTATTTTATGTTTTTGTTACACACTGTTCAGTTGCTATTACAAATTTGAAACAAAGCAAAATTTAGAAACTAAATTTGATTAATGCAACATGCAAACACTTTTTTTTTATCTCTAATAACTGCTGTATTACATATTGAATTTTTAACTATATTTTTATGATTCTTCTACATTATTATTTAGTTTTGAGTAATATCCCAAAGGGTTCACTTTCTATAATAATAATTTGAGTAAAAAAACAATTAAATTTAATTAGTTTGAATAAAATGAAATAATTATAAACATAAATCAATAATTATATGAAAACATACTATAGCATTAGCCTATAAAGCATTTTGTATTACATGACTTTTTATAATAATATTTTATGCATGAATATTTCAAATAGGGGTACAATAAATTAAACTAAATGTAGTGGCAGGATAGTCCTCATGAGGCCATGACTTACAGTGCCAATATCTGTTTTCTTGATTGAGGGACTTTGGGTGCAAAGCATATGTCCTGGTTAGGTGGTCAGCCTAATACAAAAGCCTCAGTACTTAGTTCACAAGTTTGCTTAGTACTCAATTATATCGAACCACAGAAAGGTTGAAAGGCTGAGTCAACCTTCGCCAGCCTCAGTATCCAACCTTAGACACTGGAAGTGCACCATCACAATACCATCTTGCTTCAGGAGTAAAATAAAATCCTATAAATACTGTAAAACTCAGAAAAACTTGAAAAGATAATTTATTTCCATAAGTACAGAATTGTATAAAAAAGAAAAGTATTAAAGATATTTTGGGATTATAAGTAATTAAGTAATGTAAAATGTACACCAAGAAAACTTTTTTAACAATAATAATGATGTAAAACTTCTCTTTTCCATTAACAGGTTAAAGCTATAGACAATGATAAAGGACATAATGGACAAGTGAGATATTCCATAGTTCAGCAACCAAACCAAAAAGGAACAAAGTTCATTGTTGATGAAGTTACTGGGGACATTAGAACCAACAAAGTAAGCACTTTTCAAATTGGTTGTTGGGTTCTAGTTTTATATAGTTTTCTATATTTTGAGAACAATTTTATTTCAATGCAAATTCACACTGCAAAATTGTGTTTTAACATTACATGGGTATTTATAAATGAAATAATTTTCCATATTATATAATATCAAAATCATATATTATATTGCAAAAGGTAGACCTACAATTTAAAATAAATTTTAAAATAATTCGGTAAATTCAAAAATATAATATTGTATAATTATATATGCAATTTTTGACTTCACAAGTTGATTAAAACTATTTTTGTATTTCTATTATTCACATTACTATTATTCAATCAGTCAAAATAAATTTTTTATAAATTATTAAAATAAAAAAAAATGAGTATTTATGCATTAAATAAAAAAGTAGACATATTATTTTATCTGAATACTATATTCTAACAATCCATATATTCAGCAAGCAGTTTTCATGTTTCAATAAAAAAAATTACTGAATTTCTAATTTTTATACAGAAATTAAAATTTAACTATAAGGAATCAGTCTTATGAAATTTTTGCAATCATTTTATTCACACAAGTTTGCAAAACAATTCAATACAATCATTAAAATATCATCATAATCAAATATTTTATTAAAGACATCCTAAAGAAATTAAATCATTTATCATATTATTTTCATCGTGACTTAATATTATTATCTATTTCAATACTGTTGACATTATGAGCAATTACAATTCTATAATAAACTTTCATATATAATACATAAAATATCTTCAATTCTTAATCTGAAAAGTATAGAATGTCATACAAATACAGTTATATTGTACTTTTCCAACAACAAAATATTATATAGGATTACTAATAAAATATGAAAAATTTCAAATCAAATATACATTTTTATATATGTAAAGGTTTATCATTTCCTGTTTTTTACTAAGTAGATATATAAATTTGTTTCTAAAATTCTTTTATTGTATAGGTTTTTGACAGAGAAGGAGATGATGGCCGTTTTGTGAGTGTAACGGTTAAGGCGACAGACAGAGGAAATCCTCCACTAGAAGGAGTGTGTTCCTTCAAAGTAGAAATTACGGATATCAATGACAATCCTCCACTGTTTGATCGGCAGGAATACAGAGAAAACGTGAAACAGGACACGCCAAAAGGGACTAACATTTTGAGAGTGTCTGCTTCAGATGAAGATGCTGACAACAATGGTGCTATAGTATACAATCTAACAGCTCCATATGATCCTACTGACCTAGATTACTTTGAAATAAATCCAGATTCTGGGTGGATAAGCCTAAAGAAAGCACTGGATGTGAGTAATAAATATTGATAAATAAATGGATGTATTAAATGTATGAATTAAATACTTCAAATTCTAATTTTACTTTTTAATAATGCTTTTTACTACAAATGTTTTTTTAAATTAAAATATAATATCAAATATTGAATTTTTAAAATGCTATTGACTGTCATGTTCTATTATAAATTACAACATAATTCTAATATTTGATTTAATTTATTAGAAAAATATTTCATAAAATCTATATTACAATGAAATTTGAGTTGTACAATATTTCAGTTTATGTTTGTAATATTGAATTTCAGTATTTTAAACAAAACTACTCTTTCATAATGTTTTTTTTTTTTTTTTTTTTTTTTTTTTTTTATTGTATAAAGAGCAATGGATGTTGAAATTTTAAGTAATTTCAATACCCATTGTTTACATAGCAGCACACCTAATTAATTTTGCAATATTTTGTATTTGTTTTCTTCTCATCTTGATTTATTGAAAAGTTCTATATTGATATTTATTTATTCAATAAGAAAAATTTATACATGAACTTAAAATTAATTTATATCTACTAAGTTTGACACTATTATTAAAAGGATTTCCCACCAATAATACTAGAAATTAAATATTTGGTTTCTGTGGAAGAAAACAATTTATTAATTTGGTAAGAAATTTACAAAAAGAATTTTTCTTTAAAAAATCACTGTATATCATTACTTTTCAACCATATACTTACACTGGTCTTTATTTTACTTTAAAAACAGTTTTTAATTTTCATTAAGAAAAACTAAAAAAATGCTTAAGTTCTTACCACATTAATTTGAAATTGCAAAAATAAATGGAGTAACATAACCAGTCAACAAATTAATCGTTTGAATTTTGTTAAGAAAAACAAAATACACATATTTTTTTATAAGAAAAATTATTTTAAAAGCCAAATATTTTACAACTCTATGAATTGTGGACAAATTTTTAGTTCATATCAAGGATGATGAAAAAGAAGCTTTTAAACTTTTAATCATTTTTATTTAAGATTATCAAAATAAATTAAAACGAGGAATTAAAAATTATCTGACTTAAAAATATTTATAGTTCTTATTGAGTACTATATTTAGATTATTATCTTCTTCAGTACCTACCTATCAACAATATCAATAATAAATTGCATCAATAAAAAAGATAATTGGTAAATAAATTATTGCTTGAAAGTAAGACAATATAAACTATTGTTTACACACAAAAAGTATTGTTTGAAGTACCCACAAAAATAAATTAAAAAGAATATAATAAATCCAAATTATTTTACATTTCAATTAAAACCTTCAAAATCACTTTCAAAATCAAATTAAAAATAGTACAATTGAATAAGAAATTTAAACTTAAATCAGCTTTATTTTTATATTTAACCACTTGATATACAATGACATCTCTGAGACATGCATTTCATGTACAATTGTAGACATAGACGTCTTCGAGACGTCAAAAATTGTCTTTGGGTAAAACAGAGCAGTATATTATTAGATTAGCTGTTTCATTCCTGCATCAATGCTGTTTTGTTCAGATTGTTAGAGATACATTTCCCCCATGAACAGTACAGATAGCAAAATCAAAGCGGCATATAAATTTTTTTATTTGTATGTTAAGAGGTTAAATTAATGTGCCAATAAATAGTAGTGTTGGTAATTAGTTATCAAAAAAACTGTGGATATGCTCAAATGGGCAATTTCATGTTTTGTATAAAATTAGTGATTTTATATATAAATAGAAATATATGTCAAAGTAAATGCATACCAGTGTAAAAAGCATTTAATTCTTTGATAATGAAGGGAATAAAAACCATAAAACTTTTCATGTATAAAAATCTTGTTATTTCATTATTTATTATAATTCACATGGATGATATTTAAATTTTTAAGAGTATATTTTGTACTTAATAGCCAATTTGTTAAATAAATGTTCAGATAATATTTAATATCAATACCTAAATAAGTTGCAAGATTATGCATAAAAAATGTAAGAAGCATCAGCATAAAATAATGTATTTACAAAACTAGCATCATAATATATTTATATATATATAATATATATATATATATATATATATATATATATATATATATATATATATATATATATATATGCATATGCAAGATGGGGAATAAAAACTTCTTATTTTAAATATATGTTCAAAAAATTACACTTTAAACATTCTCACAGAATGCCAGTCTTGTAGAGATGACAATGAAAATGCTTGTAAAAAATTCAACTCTAGAAAAACTTTATATTCCCTGACATACTAAATGATTATAAGGTCTCAAAAATGCCTGAAAATTGACTGTAGCTTATTCTTATCTAATAATTTTTTTTTTTTTTTATCATACTTCATGCTGTTCTCATCTCTATTCACTCAACAGTCAATTTTAGATGTATATTGTACTTTTGGATCAAAAGTGGGTGAATAATGAATACTGCATTAATATATTTGAAAAGTTGTTTTAGACATAGAATGTTGGTTGCAAATAATTATTTCCAATTATCTAATTTATTTTAACAAGACTGAAAATTCTGCTGTAGCATTATTTTCTAAAATTGCCATTGGATTTTATATGTCCTCTCCTTCATTATATTATGCGTCTTCAAAAAATATCTACTTTTGATATGAATATTTATAAAACTTACAAAATATTTAATTTCATTAAAAATAATGTGCTTATACTTCCTTTTATGATATATTTAACATTATTAATTTTACAGCGAGATCAATATCATCTTCGAGCGATTGCTTTGGACAAAGGTATGCCACAACACAGAGCCACAGTGGAAGTTATCATTGATGTGGTGGATCGAGCAAATAATCCACCCATTTGGGACCAACCGGTGTATGGACCAATTTTTATAAAAGAAAATTATATGGTTGGCCAAGTGGTGGCATCCATAAAAGCTCGGTTAGTATACATAATTTCTGTATATTTTTTATACTAGATAATAATTAGGAAACATAATTCATATAAAAGAAGTACACAAAATATTTAATCTTAATCATAAAAATTTTTATTCAAAATAGATTTATAATTTTTAATGTGATGTAATGATCAGTAAATCAAAATTCATGATTACAAATGTTAATTAATAATATGATAAATAGGTAAAATTTCTATTTCCAAAACTGAAGCTATAAAAAAATTGTTAAAAAACAATTATATTATTGAAAACTTTAAAATAGTCAAACTTTATTTAAAGTAGGATTGCACAAATATTGGATACCTGTCAAATTAATATTTGATGATTATTTCTAGAATTTTTCCTGTAATTCTATAAATTGGGATTTTAATAATATTTTGAAATATTTTCATATGATACTCAAATTTTTAATCACAATGCAAATCATTTGAATTTTTTTAAAAATTGTTATTTCTCTTGATTGAAATGTATCAATTTTTAATTAATATTTTTAAAAATATATTTAAATCTTTTAGAAAATTAGATAACTTCATTTAGAAAAACTCAACTATGTTCAAATTCAGTAACATTTTATAAAGAATTTCATTCAAAGACTATGAAGTATGAATTAGGCTAAATTTGATTGTTGAATTAACAGCTTATATAAATACAAAATCATGCAAAATAATTTTTTATTATATCAGTTTAATATACAGAAAACTTATCAAGTGTATCCAAAATAAATATTTAGAAATGGGAAAAAACTTTAGTTTTTAGGAAGAAATTAAGGAGATATACTTTAGAAATGAAATTATAAGTATAATTTAAAGAGAAGATATTTTTTAATACATATAATTTGGTTTAATTAGATATACTTATGTATGTTTGGGAGGATGGTAGATAGATTTCTTTGTAGCAAATAGTCATCGTTTGAGTAGTTCTCTTAAGGTGTGAGAAATGAAATATAAATTTTATTCCATACTCTAGTAATTAATAAAAGTATAATGGTTTCTTTTGGTTCAAAGAAATATAATGGGATATTTTTCAGGGGAAGAAGTATTCATTAAAAAAATGCATCAGGAAATATTTGAAAGGGAACAGAAAGGAAAAAACTCTTTAAAAATATGAGTGATATTAATCTTAATTTTACTCATTTTATTCAACTTCAATTGTTTGAAGCTCTTAGGTAACAAAGCAACTCATTAGCATCTTACAAAAATGTTTCAGTAAATTGGCAATAATAAAAATGTATTTCAAGTTAAAATACTACTATAATTGTTTCCTTATAAATTTAATTTTAAAACTTAGATTAAATTAAAAACTTTCACTCGTTAATAAATTTACTTACTTCTTGAAACTACAAGTTAGCATACTCAATTAGACTGATTATGTAGGGTTATAAAATTATTAATGAGCATTATAAAAACAAAGAACTGTAATTCAACCAATAACTACTGAATTACATGTATTTGAAAATATTCACATGATAGTTGTACATAAACAATCATTTTTCTTTGTTTATACATGCACAACTATCTGTAAGCATTTAAATAGTTTTTAAATTTCAGTACTAACAAATATTCTTAGATAATTTTTTAATTGATAAAATGAATATCATATAAAATGAAATGTTTAATAAATTGTGTTGAAATAAATAGGAGTAAGTTGATTTGATTTCAAATTATTTTAAAAAAATATCTCGAACAGTAAAAAACAATATTTTAAAATTTGTGCTAGTCTTTATTTTATTTGACAAAATAAATATTTTTACTTGGATGAAATAAAAACTGAAATTTAAAAATAATAACCATAGTACTTGTTCACTACAGGTCTGGGATTCCTGACAATCCCACAGTATTCTACACCCTCATGAAGGGTAGTACCGAGCAGACCAACAAAAAAGACACCTTCTACCTCGACCAGAGGAACTTGAATGGTGACACCTGGGCCGACATCCAAGTCAACTACCCTCTTGACTACGAACGAATCCAACAATACAACTTGACTGTCCGAGTAGAGGTAAGTGATTATCTTTACTGAAATAATACATTTTCATTGTTAAAATTAGTAGTTTTTAATGAATTGGACATTGTTTAAATTATTTTAGGTTAAAATATAAGTAAGCACTATGAGTGGTTTGTTGGCACTGGAGGGATTGTAATAGAAGTCCAAATCGTGATTCCTTAGGAATTATTTGTACAATTTTAGTATAACAATTTACTTATGGCAAACTTAAAATTGGGATTTAGGATTTTCTGGGTAACCTTGTTCATCCACTGTTACTGAATATTTATTTTTAATGTTATTAATTAATGCATTACACATTCTTGAATAATTCATTCTAAGATTGGAATTGATTTACAGAAGTTTAAATGATACATTGTGATTTAGTTACTTGTAAATCATTTTGCTTATTGAATTTTTTTATAAAACTTAAAAGACAAAAATGCAAAAACTATGAAATAAAAATGCTATTGGGTTGTTCAGAAAGGTATTTCATTTTATATGAAAATGAACAACATATAGCAAATAAATATTTTATTGAATTGTATATTGTCAATTCTAATCCAATACCTTTTATCATCCTTCTGGTTGTAGCATGATTTCATACTCATAGAATTGATCAATTCCACTTTCTGATTTACAATAAATTTTAATATTATATTATACATAACTGTGGACATTGTGGTATTATATCATTTTATTTACATTTTTCATTATCAACATTTTTATTTTGAAATTCAGTACATAAGCAAAAGCAATAAAAATCAACATATTTTATTTTTAAATTTCACTGTAGCATGAATAGTTATGTTTATCAGCAAAAGAAAATATAAGTTAAATATTCCATCTAAAAATTCATGTGTAATACAGTCAGTTATGAGATATTTATTATTAATCATTTAGAAAAGAGAAGATAAAAAAGAATACAAATTAAGTACAGTACATGAAAACAGAAACTAAAGTGTTATTTGTAGGGGGGAAAAAAACTTTTCTTGTGATTAATGTTTTTTAAAGAAAAATCTCATTTAAAGAATTTATCAACAAATTAAACTCTTATATTTAAATTGTACCACAGAAACCAATTTAAGTTTTCTTTATAATTCTATTGAATGTAGTTAGGACAAAAATATAAATTTAATGTTAAATTATGCAACAAAATAAATGAAATATATATATTTAGTATCATGTTTAGAAATTATTTATTTGTTTTATTCAGGATCAGTGACAAATTTTTATCACAAAATAATATTAATAATGTGTTCATTAAAAACTTGATATTATTACACAATCTTGTCACATTAATGTGACCTCCTGCCAGAATAATCACCTTTTGTAAAGTTATCTGCAGCAAGATGTACTGGAAGAGAATCAGTTAGGTTCCTGAAGATGTTCAGCCATGCTGACTTCTGTATCATGGCTAGCTGTGTAAGAATAAGCAGGCGAGGATCCAGGCAGCCAACAACCCAGTCGAGATAATGCCACAGATTCTTGATTGGGTTTAAGCCAGGTGAGTTTTCTGGAAAAGAGAGAATGGTAAATTTATCCTGGTATTCTTCAAATGTACACTAATAGCTGTATGCAACTTCGCATTGTCCTGTGGTAAATGCCATTATCCTGAGTGAAAACAATGCGCATATAGGGCTGTGAGGACAAATGCCTAGTTGTTTTCATCCATCATGACTTCCAGAATGATGAGTGTACCTAGAGAAAACCAAGAAAACTTTTCTCAGACCATAATACAATGACCTCCAGTCTGGAATGCTCCAACAAGAATTGCAGGGTGTTAGTTTTCAGAGATTTCATATCATATATGCCAACATCCATTTGTCTGATGGAGCATAAAATATAATTTATTGGAAAATGCTACTTGCCGCCACTCAGTGTACATCCTATTGCAGTCTCATGTGCAAATTTCAGCCTTCGTCAGCATAGATGTATGAACCAGGCATCAACTTCAGGGACCCAAATGCAGCAACATTTGCTGAACAGTAATTGGGAGACACTGTTGGTAGCCCCTTGGTTCATTTGGGCAATTACTTGTTCAACTGTGACATGTCTATTTGCCCAAACACACCTTAGCAGCTGTCATTCACCTCTGTCATCTATGGTAACGTGTACCACATTTGCCACATACTTGATATTGGGCAGTCCCATTTTGCCATGAACAGTGTATTTTTACTCTGTCAGCACAAGAACAGATTACAGACTTAGCTGTTTTGGAAGTGCTTCCACCCTCAGCTTGAAAGCCAACTATCATGTGCTTTTTGAACATGAGATAAGTCACACCGTTTCTGCATTATGCCAACGACTGCAATGTTTTGCGAAGCCCTTAAACATCCTTTGTATGTACTCAACTGCACCTTGCTGCCTTCTATGGTTGACTATTTAACTAAGTTAAAAGTGCATGCTAGTCATATTAACGTGTATATTATGAAATATACAAGTAGCTATTAAAATAATGGGAATACCTTAGTTTTATAATGAATCCTTCTTTAGTATAGTGTAGAACCACCTTTGGCATGCAAGACAGCTTGATTCGCCTAGGAATTGATTCATACAGATACTGTATAAGATGTGTAAGAAATATTTTACCATTCTTCAAGGAATTATCAAGAAAGTTCTGGGAAAGAAGCCCATAAAAGATATCCCTTCTGTATTGAATCTCTAAAATAGATCATGTTCTAATTATATTGATTTGAGCTGATTGTGTTGACTAAGGTTGATGTTTAAATTTATCTTTGTGTTATTCAAACTATGACTGGACAGGTCTCATTGTTTAGATAGGTGCATTATCATCTGGAATATTCCATCTAAAATGTGGACATGGTTAGCTAATTCTCTATACTTCTCCTAAGTGAACCTTCCTTTCAGGATTACACACACAATTGCTCTCACAGAAAACTAAAATGACTACCCATATCATGGGTAGTCATTTGTCAAGCTACAGTTGCTGTAGCTAGACAAGCTCCTAAAATTTGCCTCTTTAAAAATCTGAAATATCCGACATTTTAAGACATTGAAAAAATCTACGCCTTTAAGAATTTCTATACAGTTACAACATAATACCAAAATATATACATTTCTATTTATTCACCAACTGGTAGCTATTGTTAAATCTTGATGCTTACAAACTTTTATTCACAGGTGTTTCCATTATTTTGATAACCACCAGTATATTCTGGATATATGAAATATATATTAATGCATATTAAAACGTGTCGATATGACTTTAAGTATGTAAGTATTTTAAAGGCATAGATGATGTAAAGTATATATTTGAATTTTTTGGCAATTAAAATATGCAAACATTAGGTCAAAGCTTTTAAATAAGTGAATAAAAAATAAAACAAAAAATTTACATAAATTAAGTATTAGTTTTTTTTTTGTATAAAACAAATCATTAATTTTACTAGTGTTCTAATGAAAACACAATAGTTAAAGCTTTCTAACTTGTCTTGTGATAATGCTTAAAAGCTAGAATTGCTAAAATATAATGCTATTGCACATCATTCGTGTATTTTCTGATAAAATATCTTTAGGATAGTTATGTAAAACAAAAAATTCAGTATAAAGGGATTACATAACATGGCACCTTTAAACTTATACCTCATTGCAAGACAATTTAAAATATTGTTTTAACTACAAATTTTCATTAGAATTCATCTAAGTCTATCTTTCATATAAGTGAATTTTCTTTTTTCAGAAATATAGTATTTCAATTTTTTTTAATATTCATCAGATTTAATTTACTTATTTAGAAAGAAACTATTATACAACAATTACATCAGCATGGCAACTTTTAATTTCTAAAAAATATAACAAAAGAATCATACAGTTTGTATGATACTTTAGGTTACTAAAATAAAATGTTGTTAAATATCTTAACTATTCTCAATCATTCTGATGCAATATAGTTTAGGTTACCAAAAAAACAAGGTAAAATCCATAAAATATCCAAATTCAGAAATATGCTAAAAGGATTGTAAAGCATACATGCCGATTTCATGTAAATTTAATTCTGAATTAAAACGGACATACATAATATCAGTAAAAGATGTAATAAATAACTGGTGAAAAAAATTTACCCTTACCCTTCAGTTACTATACCAAATCAAAAGTAGTAATGATAATAGCTCCAAAAAAGATAATTATAAAATAATGATCTAAAATTATCTAGTATGAAACGAAATATTTTTTGCTAATATATGCAGGAAATAAAGATTAATTTTATTTCAAATAAAATTAATAGGCTAAAAACTCCGCCTTTTGCATTTATTTTATATTATAAATTTCAAAACGGCATAATTTTATAGATTAAAAAATTTTAACTATAGTGATGAAATGCAAAAAATTTGAATTTTGTGAAGTTGGTTAGAACAAGTTGATATTTAGTATTCACTTAAATTAACAACCTCACAACTTTCAGTTAAAGTATAAAAAGGCTTATTTTTATTTTATTTATTTAGTTGGCATTAGAAGTCACAAGTTAGATTTATAGTTATAAACATCGCTCATGTGACCATTTTTTATATCAACATACTTTACATGAATGGATTTTTAAAGTTTGTTGTTTACCATGAGATGAGGAGGCAGTGATATCATATGCAAAAAAGAGATGTTATTCACGATAATTAAATGTGCTTGAATAAACACATTATGGCATTAAAATGTAATTTCAATCTGTAATGGTTTAGTTATGATTGTTGATGTTGAGAAGTTAAATGCGTGCTGATGCAAACTTTTTTTGTTGGATTGTGCATTCCATTTGTTGCTACCAATCATATGTCAGAAATGATCCTCAATTGAAATATGAGAACTACATCTGAAAATAAATCACAATATGATGGTTGATAGGAACACATGTGAGAAGTTTGTGATAATTTCTTGTTATCTTGTCCTAACACTAAAGCAATAAAATTATAAAAATTGGTGGAAGCTCGTTTACTAGAAAAGGTAATATAGGCCGCATTCTTCCCCCCTGAATAATTTTTTTAAAGACTGTGTTAGAATATTTTCTTGTAGTCATTCTAGATCATACTGCAGCCACTTTCAATGTCTGCAATAAATGGAAAAAAATTTGCTGATGAAATATTTTTAAAGTGTCCGATACCAATATTGCACAGTAAATCATTTGCATAATTTCGTTGTTTTGGACACTTGGGGTTATGCCAAAACAACTAGGGAATAGTCTGTAGGCATTTAACATCTTATTTAAAAGAACTTATATGGTGTTATATGGATACCAAAGAAAGCTGTGTAAAACAATATTCATGATTTTAAGCCTCCTGTTAATCACTTTTTATAAATTAGTAATATAATTTCTTTATTTAAACATAATTAACTTCTTTCTGTGTTTAATATTGAAAATCTACAAATTTTAATATAATTTTTTGTCTATATAACACTTTTTATTTATCAGATTTAAATTTAGTACTTAGGTGTATAAGCTTTTTTAAGAAATTTATATGTTACAATTACAACAGCTTAACAGCATTATGTTATTTTGGCAACATTTTCCCATCGCCAGCATCTGTGCCTATTTTTTAGCAATTCTCAATATTAAATTATAAATATTTATACTTTGTTTTAATTTAAATTTATTTCAGTAAATGTTACATGTGAATTAAAAATAAAAAAATATTCAAATGAATAAAGTGAAAATATACCTTTTATTCATGATTTTACAACTGCTTCATCCCAGGGTCCGAATATATTTTCTTTATATTTTTGGCAATACACAAATAGAGATGGAAATAACAAATTGATGCAGAAACACAGCAAAATATAAAGAATCATGAATTTAGTAGAAAGATACACAAGATTAATCACTACAATCATAAAGAAAATGCATGTGATTAAAATTAAACCGAAATTATTCTCTTTGAAAAACTTTCTCATTAATGGTTGCAACACAAACACAATAACAGCTAATATCATTAAAGCAAAAGTGTGTATAATTGTTGGAAGCCTTGAAGAGAGGCAGACGGCAGCAAATAAAGCAGAGTTTAGCGACAATGTACTAGACACTATAGCCGCTAAACTACCATAGTCCTGAAACAGAACATGTGATATCATCATGAGAACAACCATCGCATAAATAGTATCAGTACTAATTGTTTGAGTTAGCGTTTTTAAGACGGGGGAAAACATATAGCCGTATATCAGAAATATAACACCACTTTTCAGGTATCCGTAAATTTCTTTTATATTAATCGTCCACCGAATTTGCGAAGTTAATTGGAATATCATGAAACACAGGACAGTCAACAGTATCATTAATGAGAGAATATCTCTGACTGATAAAATGTCTTCTTTCATGATCACATAGCATATTACAAACAGAACGGTACAACTCACTTCATGCGTGACACAACAAACACCGGTGATGGATTCCCACCATGTATAATGGTAGAGATTTACATTTTTACGCAAATCCGATAAGAAAGAAGGATCTACATAATTATCTGGATGTTTTTGTTTTTTATATAAAACTTTTTCCCACTTTTCAGACATAATAGTCTATTAATACCGCATTACATATAAGTAAAAATTTCACATCGTTATTTACAAGCAAATATCAATAATCATTGCAATCAATCTATCAATATAACAGTTGAAGTTTTTATACGTTCAATCCAGTGTCGCCATCTACTGTTATGTATTGAAATCTAACTTTCGAACTTTATTTGTGTGATTATTTTTCTTTAGTTTACTTTTATTATAGCTTTAAATGTGTAAAATTAATTTTAATATTTTTTGTTGATAGTAATATTGATTATCAAGTTTCTTTTTTAAATTCAACTGGAATTTTCTTCCGAACATCAACGAAACCGAAACTAAAAATTATTTGATGTTCCTATCAAGCATTTAGCTGGTACTGCCATCTAGTGTTAGTCTGATATTATCACTTTGTCAATTCTCAATTTATTTAATTATTTAGAAATCAAACACATTTCTTTTAATATGTATTTGTTTATTTAATTCACAAAAACGTTTTAAAATTTGAAGTGTAATTTTTGGAATTATTTTAAACAAGAGAAACTTTCAACATTTTAAGGTGTTTTAGGTTTATGTAATTTATATTTTATACCTGTAGTTTTATAACTGTATTTCAATGCAAAAATATTTTAAATATTTCTCAAATAAAAACGTTTTCGTAATATAAAAATTTATATTTAAATTATTTCCTCAAAAATTATCTAAAGAAGAATACTTTCTTTAAATAAAAGATTTTGTTTTGGATTTTTTAATTAATGAAATAATTTTTCCTAAAATTATGTGTGGTTTTTTAACTTTTAATTTATATTTTTTAATCTTCATTTTTAAAATATTTAATTTAACTTAACTTAAATTACTTTCTTGTTACTAAAAATAGTTTCATTCTTATTTTTAAGTATTTTTATTAAAAATTTATTTTTTGTAGTTAACAAACATTTTTAAATATTTAAATTTTTTATTAATAAACATAAATGTAATCAATTTGAAATTCTAGTTTTGCTCTTATTTTAGGCTTCAATCTATCAAAGAAACGCAGGAATTAGATTTTTCAAATAACAAATTGTGATAGTTTTTTTTTTTTTTTTTTTTTTTTTTCCCATCTCAATTTCCAATTACAAAATGAAGGAATCGTCCAGATATTTGACCAGTATCTATTTACAATAGAAATTATTTGATAATTTTTTTCGTGGAAATCAGTTATAGAAAATATTATCTTGAATCATTTAATCTTTCATTTTTTAATGCAATTTAATTATAATTTCTTTATTTTTACTAATGCAAAGCATTAGTAAAAATAAATAGATTTTAAAAAAAAAATTTAAATAAAATAAATTTATTATAGGTAAATTTAGCTGCAAGTATAATTACATAATAAAATTATTTCTCACTTGCATGAAAGTAATATAATGTTTCTAATTTTATACTTATTTTAAAAATGAAGTATCTATAATTTTTATAAATCTACAGATAAGAAAAATTTACTATCAATAGATAAAAATAATTTATGAAACGTATAGTCTATTTATAGACTATACGTTTTTTAAATCTATACGTTACGTAAAATAATTTACGTAACGTATAGATTTAAAAAACATATAGTCTATAAATGCTTTTCAGTTTTGTACTTTACAGATAAAATATATGCCATGTGCAATATGTTGAAAAAAAAAAATCTTAAATAACTTTACAGATGGTCTATTAAATAACTTTCTATAAATAGTGTCCATTAAATATTTTTCTCCAAGCTCTTTTTAAATATTTGAACGAAACAATTGATTTATCATTACTATGCGCTCTAGGTAAAAATTTTAAAATTGAATTGATCTTTTATTTTTATTAATAGCCAGTGATTTACCTGCTTTTCAAAAATAAGTTAATATCCATTATTGAAACGGATACTTAAATACTTTTTAGTTTTTATTTTGACGGGGAAAACAAAAGATTGTGTATCATTGAAATAAAAAAAAAAAAAAAAGGAAAAAGAGCCAGGTTAAAGCTTGTTTTATGTGTTGTAATCATGTTGGTATTTTTGCTAAAATAGGCTTTTGACATATAAAATATTACTCATTTAGAGAAATAAATTATTCTTGACTATAAATATTTAAAAAATTAATATAGCATTCCTAATTATAAAATATCATTTGAATTTTTAAATGTAAAAAAATTTTCGAATGAGCAAAACTGAAATAAATTTTTTTGAAAAGTTATGCCGAAATCACATTCATTTCAATATTTTGTGTATTTATTTAAAAAAAAAAAATTTTGGTAAAAAAAATATATTAAGTTTACATTTTTTCCTTCAAGAAAAGCAAAATGAGTTTCATTTAATCAAATTTCTGCAATTTAACAACACTAAAATTTTAAACAGAAGGTTGGATATTTCTGGTTATTTGAAAATATGTATGATTAACTTAAAAATCTTCAACTAAATTGGCAACATTCTTGAAAAATAACGAAATCGAAAGAATACTACTATTCTATATATGCATTTCAGTCTATAAGTTAATTTTGGTACTGATAGTTAAACTAAAATACTTTTTTATATTTCTTTTTTAAGTGTCACAAAGAATTCTTTGATTTTAAAGCATGTCTTTTACATAATCTTAAACGAAATCATTAAATTAAAAGGAGCTGATTAGACTCATTATACATATAACGAATATTAACAGCCATATTTTGCTTATGAGGTACATGTTTCGGTTTAAAATAGATTCCGAACCTCTCGAAGCGGGAATCGAGCTGAGGAATTATCGAACTGTAATTAGAACTTTGATCAGTTAGCCACCAATTTATTTTCATAAAAGAAAGTTTATATTGAGTATTCAAGAACTTCACCTTTTTGTGCTACCATTTAAACTTGTATTTTTTTTTTTTTTTTTAAAGAAAAATGAAAATACTCAGGAATAAATATTATATATTATTTTCGTCTAATTATGTTGGTTGCAAATAAAAAAGCCACAATTTAAGCAACTTTACGAAAAACTTATGAATTATTTTAAAGAAAGCAATTATAGCCTAAATAAATCAATTATGGTTGGTTAATGATTAAAATATATAAATGACAATACGAGGTATTAAATTTCATAAATAAAAGAAAGAAAAAATCAAATTCAAATGATCGCACGAACATAAATTTCAAACAGCGTTCAAATAATTAAAAACTATTTTTAGTATTTCCTTATATCATCGGATAATTTATCATTAAATAAAATTAACAATTAAAAGGAGAATGGAAGATAATATTTAAGAAATATAAATAAAAATATTCAAATGGTTGAAAGTATTTTGAAATTAAGTTGAAATATAAAAAGAAATAAACGAAAAAGTTAAGAAACAATGCAAGCTCGAAGAATTTGTTCTAGAATTCATTTTAATTGTTCTTGAAAGAATTCAAGTAGAAACGAGAAGCGTTAACTGAAATATTTCGCGATGATACATCCCAAAATAGAACGTAATAGAAATTCTCTAAGATTCAAAATACTTTTATGGCAATTAGAAGTCCGAATTACTAAAAGAACAGAAATAAATAAATGAATAAAAAATAAAATTCAAAAATGAAAATACGTTAAGAGGATTATGTGGCACTGTACTAATATTGTTAAAATCCTTAACAAAAAGTTCTCTATATTTTTTTTAATGTTCAACTCAATAATTTTATTATTCTAGATGAAATCATTACTTTGAATTTTAAAATTAAAGAAAAAGGATTAATCAAAAGTGCAATGAATATTTTTAATTTTCGCTACCTAGTAATATAAGAGCTAATCTTGTGTGAATATTTTTTGTAGTTTTAAATTTCTAATGTTCTTACAAGAAAGAAAAAAGCTTTAAAGAGATAACAAGAGTAAATAATATTGTACATTTTACAAAAAGGAATATTATTAAATAATTTTTTTGACCATAATATATTTACGTTTTTTTTTTTTTTTTTTTTTTTTTGGAACTTTTCTTATAAAGCATTTTTTAAATTTTTAATACAATAAATAAAAATAAATTTGTAATTATTGTTGTCGTTTTCACTGCTATTGTAAAACTGTTTCCCGAATTTGTTTCTTTGTCACCAACTGTGATGCCACTCAATATAAAATATTTCTATATTACGTTTGACTGTTAAAAAAAAAAAAAAATTCTCAGCTCACGCCTATTGGATTTTAGTCGTCCCAGATTATGAATGTTCATCGCTTTGAAGAAAAGGATCTGGTAGCTAAACTGCAATTTTACCAGTATAATATATATATATACACACATAGTAGATTATTTAATATTTGAAACAAACACAAATGCAATAAAGCAAACAGACCATTTAAATATAGCAAACACATGCTAGTATGTTCTATGTGTTTGCTATATTTCAATGGTCTTCTCTATTTGTTTTATTGTATTTGTACTTATTTCAAATATTAAGCAATCCTCGATTATTTATTTTATGGTAATTCTATTAAACTGTTTTTGCATAGAATGTATTGGCATACAGTATTGTTAATATTTGTATTTATTTATTACTGATTAATCATATAATTTTTCTGACTACTCTTATATATATATAAGCTTTTTCAATATTTTAGGAGTAGTTATTAAGCAGTAAAATGTGTTACATTTTTAGACAATATGGTTTGAATTCGATCGAGTCGGATTTACACTTGTTGATCTTACAGGATTAATATAAATATTGATTAGGATAGCCTAAATGCTAAATAATATTCATTGACGTGAATTTTAATGGTAAGAATCTTCTTATGAGGAAAGGAATATTAAAAAAAAAGAATCCTTAAGATTTAATATCCTTCTTATATAAAATTCTAATCTTTAGTATATTTGTAACTTTGTGAACTATAGATAATAAAGGTCAGTATCATTGATGAATTGTCTGACAAATTATGCTTATTAACTGAAAGTCTTAACACGGTTTGAAAGTGTGTTCATCAGGTTTTCTGATTTTCTCATTTCTTATGAGAGCTTTTCAAATATAACTGCAGGGAAAATTCAATTGTTTTAAATAAACAAAATACAGAGTATGTGTTTCCGTGTTTGTTAAATTATTATTTAAATGAAAACAAATTATAAATTTTAAACTAATATTTAAATATAAAGATTTTAATCAGATATCGCTTTCTATTCATTCATTGGTTCAGACTGCTCGGGTGGGCGTTGGTCTTCTTAAGAAATCTAATCCATACTAATTCATTTTTTTGTCAAGTGTGTCCTCTAGCTCATAATCTCTTCAAAACATTCAAGGTACTCTTAGATGCAATCCCTCAATCTGAGGTTTGGTCAACCTAATGCCTAAACGTTCAGCCGAAAAAGTTTTCTTAGTTATAACCTTACAAAAAAGTCTAAATCTTATTGGTTTAGTTATTTTGTAACGTTGTTGCCTTTAATTTTAATTATATATGACTAGTGCATATGATTTCATGAATTTTTTTAAACTTCACAATATTGGGTTCTTTAAATAGGAGATAGAATTCTTGATGTGACATATATATTAGGTTGGGGAAAAAGTAATCCATTATTTTTTCGGTAGACGTCTGTAGTGATCGATGTCTCGTGAGGTATGTATCCAACAATTTCAGATTTATGATCGTTGGAAAGGTGACATTTGACACTAAAATATCCTCTTGCGGTTTTTTTGTTTGATTAATTTAGTTACGAGTACAAGGTTTTAAAAATGGAAGACAACAAACAGAAAATTCGATACATTTTCGTTTTTCTCTTGTAACGGCGAAAAAGATAGCCGGGTGGCTAAAATTGTGAAAGGTGTTTATCGTCCTATATATGACTGTAACAACCAGTTACGTACAATTTTTGTTTCGTCGATTCCGTTCGGGTATTTTTGATGTTAGAGATGCACCTCGCATGTGGATACAGCATCGTCGAAAATGTCTATAAATTATCAAAAATGATCGAAGTTAACCGCATGTCAGCAGTCGTAACGCGCAAGACCTAAAAATCTACATGAAAGCTGTTTTAAACCTTTTTACAAAGCGAATCCGAAAGAAGTTACATAAAGTTCATGTAAAAATAATGGATTTCTTTTTCCCCAAATTAATATAAGCCAAATTCGAACAGTATACTTCCCTCAAGAATGTTTTTAAATATCTTCATTCTCAAAAACCGTTAGAGAATGTATATCCTTTTATATCGGCACCCGCGTTTCACGGTTGTAAGTGGGTACAAATATAAAAAAGACTTATAAAGCGAGAATTTTTAGTATTTCTTTTAATCAGATTCGGTCTCAAATATTTCTCAATTAACAATGGTGATATTTGAGTTTTGGTGAATTTGTCTTATTGATTTTTTAACTTTAAAGCCAAGTAAACTTGTAGTATTAAAATAAGACTTAAATTTTTTTTAAAGTAAATTTTTAAAAAATTCCTATTTTCAAAACAGATATTAAAACTTATTTCCTTAAAGAGTTGCGTATATTTAATTTCATTACCTTCTATAGATATTAATAACAACTGATCTTACAAAATAGTACAACAAATGAAATTTTTCAAAAATGTTTTTTCATTTACTCAGTTATTTAATTTATTTTAAGAGAAATTTGGCAATGTAAAAATAAGAATTCGAATATAAAATTAATTCTATGGGGTCCGAATCAGATCCAGGAGCATTGAAGAAAATATACAGTCAAAATTTTCATCGTGATTTTTAAACCACGATGTGTTAAATTTAAAAAAGATTAATATCTTATGAATTATATAAAAAATTGCGTATTTGCATTGTATTTATATTTAAATGTTTTGATAATTTGATAATTATAGTTTCCGTTAATCTGCGCTTTAGGTCCCCTACTCTGCCAACATGGCGATAAATGCACCAAGCGTGGTAAACCAGACATTTTTATACCCAATGAGCTCTTTATGGCAACCTCAGTAGGAAATAATTTGCGTTTTTTTACGCATGCTCATTAATTGGTTTTTTTTCTTTTAGCATTTTTATTGGTCGTTAATTAGTCTCAATTTGAAAAATCGGTCATTTTCATTGGTTGCTGATTAGTTAAAAATCGTATTCCATTATCGCCATGGCAACAGCGTTTTTGAAAACCCGCCAAGTACGGGATCCACAGCACACTTTCGCCAAGTTGGCAGAGTAGGGGACCTAAAGCGCATTTTCACCATAGTTTCTTACCATAAACTTGGTTTATATTTTTATGCATTTGGTAAAAATAAATTAAAATGGTTTATAAACTGTAAGTAAGGGTCAATTAACTCGACATAGCTTCAACTGGACATGGAGTATAACCAATTAATTTTCACTTCACAAAATCAAAATCTTTTTAACAATGTAATTTTAAATTGTTTAAATTTCAGTTTGATCATTGTTATTTAATGAATATGCTAGGAATGATTAATTGGTGTTTTATTATTAGAGAAACTTACAAATCTCTCCTAGCAAGTTATAAATTCTCTGTGGATAAATCTAAACATTGAAAAATATCAGCATAAAAGAGATCCTGAAGAAATCTTGATTGCTTATATTTTTTAAAAAATATTATTAATTGGAAAATAAAGTGCAATATTTTTAAATGAAATTATCTTTCATGTCTTAAAACTTATTTGTAAAAATATTCAAACATTTTACTGTATTTTTATATAAAATATTTACTATTAAATAATGTTTCTTATAGATCTTCTTAGTAAAGTTTAAATAAAATATCTTTTTAGTAAAGTTTACTTTAGGGTACCCCTTGATTTTTTAGCTATTTTTCTAACGCCAAGATAGGCACCAAAATGTTAATAACTAAATTACGATCTTTAAACTACGTTAGTCAAAACGCTGAAAATGTCAGGGTTATCAGATATTAAATTTTACCCTAATATTTATCGCCAAATTTTTTGCGAAACCAAGCAGTACTTTAATTTACACTTTACCCTATCTTTTTTTCGTTGCAGATAATTTCATAAAAATAAAGTTTTTTATACTTTAATTTTTTTTTGTTTTCTGTAATTGTAATTTTTATCATACAGAAAATTTCGAATGAATGAATTTATCATTATAATTATTATTAACAATATAGAAATTATAAATTGATGGATTTAGTCTTATTTTATAATGGCTTTTAGAGTGGCCATTCATACTAATTTATGTTATTTAATGGCTTTTTTTAAAATTTTCATTAAAAGTATTTTTTATTTATTGCTTGGCTTACTTCCTAGAATTTTGGACAATTTCCCAATTTTCATTGTATACTGTACTTTAACTAGTTCACATATGTATATACTAGATATTTAAGGAGATTTATATTAATCGGTTATAATGAATAGATCGAATAACAATAGATAACTCTGAAATAGTATATAATAACAATAGCAATAACATTCTTGTTATAACATTAATGAATCAATAGATAAAAAATGAATTCTTTCATTTCAGATACAAATTATGACGCGACTATATATAAATCTGTCAAATTAAAACTGAACATAAAAATAATTTCTTTTTCAGATTCATTTTTCTATTAAAAAAAGTCAAAAGGTCAGTTATGAAAACATTAGAGTGGAAAAAATTCCCCTTACTTGATATCGTGTATTTTGAACAGTTCTGCTGTTGCGAAATTCCATCTTTCAAACATTTAGGATATTGGAAAAATAATCTTGAAAGTCTTAGTTTTAAGCGATGTGCTTTAACCTTTACAAATTGTACTTTTATTCAATAAAAAAATGCCTTCTAAACAGAAATAAAAAATAAAAAAAAAGAAAGAAAATTCAATACCAATACAAAAAGAAGAAAATTAAAAAAAAATGGCGAAGTAAAAAAAAAATCAGTTTCATTTTGTCCTATCGGATTGAAAAGATCATTATTTTCTGCTTCAAGCACATTACATTGCTTCGTTTTTTTTTTCTATCACCAATATTTGTTACAAATTGGATGTGAAAGTGTTGAATAGACGCAACTGTTTGGGAATTCTTCTTTTTTTTTATAAAGAGAAAAATTTTAAATGTTTTTGTAACACACTTAATGGAACATTTAGTTACTAAAAACATTAATCTATTTCGAAGAAAATAAAAGTATAGTATTACACTCTCAGCTAAGCATGTTTTCAATATTACTCGAATTCATTCGAATGACTTTAGTGATTTTAAGTTGTTATGAACTTAAGACTTTTATTATTATTTATTTAGAGTTGCTATGAAATATAACGTTCTTAAATACTTAGTTGTAATTTCAAGGTGCAGTCGATTTATGATTTCATTTCTAAGAAATAATAAAATTTCAGTTTTCATAATTTAGAATTGAGCTGATTGCATAAGGATTGTCTAGTTTTATAGATATAAATTTGTGATTTACTGATATGTGGACTTTTGAACGGCCACTATCATATCTAAATTTACATTCTATACTAGTTAGGGATTAAAATATTACAAGTATTTAACGATCATTGACCACGTAATCAAGCTAGTTTTTGTCTTACTCAAACATCAAACTCTATTTTCCCAACAAGAAGAAATATCTTTACTTACCAGGGCACAATGGCTAACTTAATTTATTTCAATATATGTATTGTTGTGGGATCATTTATGTTTCTGAAAACAAAAAGTTCTTGGTCACGGTTGAGCAAAAAAGATGAGATGTTTTGCTTCTGCTTTGTGCTGGTACATTTGAAAAAGTTAGAGCTCAAAATTTCTCAGAATTCCAATGCGTCACTAATTAGGAGAACTTCACTCGGTTGATAATAAGCAATCATTTTATCAAAAAATCGGAAATCTACCTTGTGGTTAACAGCTACTATTATATCAATGGCTGGAATAGCTCATGTATTTTTCTTTTTTTAAACAGAATATCAAAACCTAAGTTTTCTGATTACTTATGATAAGATTATGCATCAATCATATTACTCGCTATTCGTTTCCGAAATATTTTATTCATATATTTTTAAGCGAAGATTTGCATACGAAATTCATTAGTAGCACATTACCCAGCATCCTTATGCATATTGTAAGTAATGGTTAGTGCAATACTGTCCTTGTTATATGGAAACCAAAGAAACCAAAACCAAACTTAAAAAGTTTTAAGCGTGTTAAAATTCTTAAAATTCAAAAACTTCTCACTAGAGTGAAAAAGAGGCCAACTTAAGTATCGATGGGATTATCTAATAATTGTTATAGTTAATGTATATTGCTTGAAATAATTTTATCGTATATAGTAGCATTTAGCCATTTGTGATGGTTGTACAATTGAATTCATTAATCAATGTATTTCTGAGTGAGAGCACATTGAGAAAGCCGAAAACACATTTGCTTTAGAGGTTAAACCAGTACTTTTCAAAATGAGAAAAAAAATCATAAATATCATTTTGTTTAAGAAATGATAATGCAGTAGGGTTGTAAAAAAGGGTATAAACTCCATGACAAATTATTATTATTATTTTTTCTCTGCGTATTACCCATATATGACAATTCTAAAGGAAGGCAAAAATCGCACATCTCTTGAAGCGAGCAGAGTTTCACACAGAGTTAATTTTTTAGTCTTTAGTGATACAATAGAATCTAGGCATAGCAAAAAATGGGCAAGTATTACATAATTTAAGTTAATAATATCACGTTATAAAAGCTTACAGTAAAGTCAATTCAAAGTAAATTGTTTAACTTAATTACGAATGTTGCAATTAAAATTTCGAAATGAAATATTGCCAATGTAAATTAAACAGAAACTGATATAAATACCGGGCATACACTATTTAAACGTTTTATAATAATGACTTCAATCTCAGCGTACAGTGAACGAAATTTAAAGAGTTTGTTAATCCATTCTTTGTGTGATTACTAAAATTCCTTTAAATTTAAAACAAATAGTTTGTAAACAAATGTGCTTGCCAAAAGCATATTGTAATTAATGAATCACTGTAAGGGAAGTACCATAACTTTTTTTTACCAAACTTTGTTGTCTGTTTCATGGTGAGCTATGAATATAAATCATCAACTAGATGGGGAAAAAATCGGGTAAATTTCTTTATAATTAGAATTTAATATCACCATGGCAGCTACGAACTTTTAATGATGTCATTGTCTGAAAATATTAAATTATTCTGTTGCATGTCATTTGAAGTTTTAAGCATCGTTGAAAGAGGAGGCTTAATTGGTTCGTCAGTGACACACTCTCAGAATTTAATGCGATACTTCGAATTAAAAGCACAATGGACGCAATTTCTCTATAGACAGCTTTTTTTTTTCTTTGTTCGGAAATGTTACATATTTCCGTCCCGAACGAAATTAGATTTTTACACTGAATTCCACTTTCTGTATCTGGCATCCTCCTGCTAATGAGATACCGTTGGCGGTTGCCAGGTTCCGGCTGTTATTCTGACTTCATTCTCCATAATCGTTTGCGTAGTCATGGCAACTCTTTTGCTAGCAGCTGAAATTTTCTAAAGAAATTTTTGCTGCTTTTTATAATGAAGTAATATGTAACTATGAACAATCTGTTTGTATTCTTCGAGAATTTAATCGCAATTTATGGCAGAAATTCTTTATTCTAATCTCATATTCTGATCGCCTGTATTTTAGTTATAAATTATTATTATAACTTCTGTGGCATCAGCTATGAAATATTGTTTTAAAATATTATAAATCTAAACGTTTTCTAAATTCTCTATTCTTTTGTAATAAATTCTAATTTATTAAATTTAAAGAAAACTGCACTGTTGAATCAATTTTTCTTATATAATGTCAGGTGTTTAATCGAATTATTAATGTAGATTAATAAAGTTAAATTATCCATTTAGAATAAACGATGGCGATGAATTTAAAAATCTGACCTAGCAAATGTATCATTATTAAAGAAAAAAACTATTACGTTTCAGCTATTAAAATAAAACTCTCTCGATAGGTTCTTTTTTCTTCACCCTTGAAAAATAAACATAGAATTTATTAAAATGCAATATATGTCAAAATGAAAAGAAAATAATTCAAATGATAAAAAATTAAACTATCAATCAAATGTTCAATCTTCATAATTAGACATGTAAATCACACAAGTTTAAATACTTTTATTTCTCTTCTGTAAGTAGAAATTAAATATTCATAAATATAAATGTGTATGAATATCTTTTTGAAATATGGCAAACACTTAAAAAAAGTCTGAAATATATAATATCTGTTTATTTATTTTAGCATAAATAAAGATACATTGCCTATTATGCAAAGCAAAATGTATGTAGGTGTTTCAAGCTATGAATTTAAGTTAAATTTTGTTTCACATTTATAAACAAAGAGCGCAAGATGTTCATTATGATAAAAATGTGTAAGTGCTTTACGCTATTATTTATATGAAAAGAGAACTGAATTTTTATAAATGTTTAAGCTTGCTAATTAAGGAATTAAAAAGAGAATTCTTCAAAAGGAAACAAAAAGCTAATAAAAACTATATATAGGCAAGCCTAAAGGACGCTTTAAAATGTTTTGAGGAAGAAAAAAGGTAGGCGGAAAAAATTAATAGATTAGAGTCGCTGTTTTAAGCTTTTAATGTTTCTTTTATTTTAATTACAATGCTTGTTGAAAAAAATTAAAGCGAAACTTTTATTTACCAAATAAAATGTTTAGTACATTTATGTATGTATCTACATTAAATTTTTTTGTGAAATTTTTTGTTGTAATGACTTGTAATTTTTTGCCATTGTAAAATGCATGTTTATTACATAATTATTCAAATTTATGTCATTAGCATTAAAAAGAAAGGATTCACAGCAAAAATTGTTCTTTTTTTACTTAAAAACTATTAATAAACATGTTATATATTTAAAAAAAAATCTATGAATAATACAAAAATATACACGTTAACATTATATAGTCCAAAAGTATGTAACAAAATGCTGTAGAATTTTAAACTTTGTAAATATTTATGAAATGGTTAGTTAATAAATATTTTCATTTTAATTGTTAGAAATGTAATCAAAATAAGCTATAAGTTGGGAAATTATTAAAAACAATTAGTCAAAATTTTTTTATCCACACTAAAAATTAAATGTAATTTTCTGCAAGTAACAAACAAATATATTTTTGTTTCTCATATTCCGATACTTGTAGTTGACATTTTCCTTCTGTCACCTAAACTAGTTGAATCAGAGTCATTGTAACTATTTGGAAGAACACGTAAAATAAACCCCACGTGATCAGTTATGGGAAACAGTGTTACCCCACTAAAATCTTATTACAAACACTTGGTAAAGCTAAAGAATATTTTCTATTGTTTGTATAGCTACTTTCATGAAAATTTCCAAATGCAATTCCTAGTCAAATAACTTGAGTGAGAAAAAGACACATTTAAATTTAATTTGAAGAACACGTAAAATAAATATATAATAACTTCTTTCAGATTCGCTTTGTAAAAAGGTTTAAAACAGTTTTCATGTAGATTTTAGGTCTTGTGCGAAGCTACGACTGCTGACATGCTGTCAAATTTGATAATTTTTGAAATTTTATAGACATTCTCGACGATGTTGTATCCATGCGAGGTGCATCTTTAGCATCCAAATACCCAAACGGAATCGACGAAACCAAAATGGTGCGTAACTGGTTGTTACAGTCATATATAGGACGATAAACACCTTTCACAATTTTAGCCACCTGGTTAGCATTTTCGCCATTAGGAAAGGAAAACTAAAATGTATAGAATTTTCTGCTTGTTGTCTTCTATTTTTAAAACCTTGTACTCATAACTGAATGAATCAAACAAAAAACCGCAAAGAATATTTTAGTGTCAAATGTCACCTTTCCAATGAGCATAAATTTGAAATTGTTTGATAGATACCTCACGAGATAGCGATCACTACAGACGTCTACCAAAAAAATAATGGATTACTTTTTCCCCAAACTAATATCACGTGATCAGTTGTGCAAAACAGTGTTGTCCCTTTAAAATCTTTTTAGGAACGGCTGCTAAAACAAAAGAGTATCTTCCACTGCTGTTTTCATAAAGGTTTTCCAAATCCAATTCTAAATCAATTGTTTGAATAAAGAAAATTTAAAACTAATTTGAGGAATTCTTAAATATTGCAGCATCACGTGATCAGTTTTGTGTGCAAAAATACGTTTAAACTGAAACCAGTTCAGTGAGGTAACACTGTTTCCCACAATTGATCACTTATGGGAAACAATGTTGTCTTATTAAAATCTTTATACGAATACCTGCTAAATGGCGAAAGAATGCCTTCCATTACATTGCTTTACTGTTTTCAAAAAAGTTTCCCAAATGCAATTCTGAATCAATCGTTTGAATAAAGAAAATTTAAAACTAGTCTGAGGAATTATTAATAATTGAGGCATCACGTGATCAGTTCTGTATGCAAAATTGCGTTTAAACTGAAACCTATTTACGAGTTTATTGTCAAGCGAAAGAATATCTTCTCAATGGCATTGCTTCTTTCGACGTACTTCTCTTACTAGTTTGTGCAACACACATCTGACTCTGTTTTCCTTTTCAGAACAATGGTATCCAGCAACTGGCCTCTGAAGCTACTGTCTACATCGTCTTGGAAGATGTGAATGACGAGATTCCATTATTCATAGAGCGAGAGCAAGAAACCGTTCTGGAAGGCATGCCTCCAGGCACCAAAGTCACACAAGTGCAAGCCAGCGACAAAGACGGCACCTACCCCAACAACAAGGTGAGAGCAAAAGTAAACAGGGGCTCTTGGCAGGGTAAACAGAAAAGAAGAGCGCCTCTCTAATCGAATATCTTAATTGAGTTGTTAACAGTCCTCCTTTTCGTGTCTTGGGAAATACTCCAGCAATAAAAATTTAGAATAAATTTAATTACCATTGCTGACTTGCTCGGCGCATTTTTTAACCCCTCCCTCCCCATCACCTCAGCATTTGTATTAATAGAGTTCGTTTTTAACTTCTTTTCTTTCTGGTGTGATTTAAACCAGAGCTTTTCGGTCGAAAAGATCTTAAAAATAAAACCCCGAGCTTAATTAATTCGACACAAAACAAACTAGGTTAACGAGAAGCGGTTAAAGAAGATAAATAACTGGTGCAGAGGCTTCACTGAATTTGTGCTTTTGTTGGAATAAGATATAATTTTTTTTTCTCTTCCATCGCCAAATCCACCGCCTACTTCTGAATGTTCATTATCGCCAGATCATATTTTTGCTTTTATTGTTATTCACGGGTCGTCATTTGGAAAGGATTTGTTTTTCAATGAAAATAATATAAAATTAGATTTTTAACAGAAAATGTCCCTAAATACTCTGGATACATGGACGTATAGTTTTCTTCCATATGTTTGTATGGGTATACACATGAAAAAATGAAGTAAAAGTAATTTATAAGAATAAATTTCTGGCGCGATTCCTATCCAACAAGTAATATATAGGAACAAATTTTTAATGTCAATTCCCACTTAGATCAACGAAGAATAATTTTATTTTTACTTTTTATTAAATTTCGTATTGTCTATTTGTGAAGCAAATGTCGCTGCCTTTATTTCAGTCTATTGTTTAATTTATTGCTTCGATTATTTTTGTGCTTAGACGAGATTTAGGCAGAAAACATGAAGCTCTTAGCCGACGCTGTACCAACTTTGCCTTTGCGAGCAAAATTTCATTGCACAATATTGCAGACAATATTTCATAAATGATTTTCATACATTTTTTTACAAATTAGAAAAATTCTCGTTTTCTGTCGTGCACATGTATACACTTACCATAACTCTCACTAATTTATTTGAAAACTACAAAACGGAATCTTAAAAAGAAGTAATAAACTCATTTACAAGATAATATAAATAAATAAATTTAAAAAAGTAAGAAATTTAAAGATAGAGATAGTAACAGTTGCTGCCAACAGATGGCAACACTACGAAAACTGACATTTATTTTTTGTCTGACATACGACTAAAATTAATAATTAAATATAATTAATGAATTGCAATATTTGAAAAAATTATATTAACATCATGTGTCATTCACTACAAGGTTAGAAAAATTTATTTGATATGGAGTGGGGGAATAATAAGTATTTTATAAACAAATGAAAATTTGAATAATATATATATATATAGGGAAAGTATGAGCTAATTAATAGGAATTTAAAAAAATGTTAAGTAATTAAAATTCAAATTTCATTTTGAAGATATTACAAAAGAAGAATTTCACAAAAATAACAAACTTGAAACATTTTTATATTTGAACATATAATTTTTCTTAAAATAAATAATTAGAAAAAAATGTTTGCGAATAAATAATTAATTAGATTAAAAGAGCTAAATGCAGCCCTCACTGCCATAATATAGTACTATTCTCGAGTCTTTCTAAACATAAGTGATAATATATAATTAGATAATATAAATAAATAATTAGATAAAAGGAACATAATGTTGCCTCCATTGCCAGAATATAGTATTTTCGAGTCTTTTTAAACATATGTGATGGGTATGGTCACAGTTAGCATATTATTTCTCTTTCGAAAGATTTTAGACTAAGTTTCATGTAAAAAATAGTAAAATTAACAATGAAGAAACTGATATGAAATATATATTATATAATATATAAATATATATATTGGTTTCCCTTGTCAGTTTATAAAACAGTGATTCTCAAATTTTCTTGTCACGGCACACTTTTAACGATTTTAAAATTTGGCGGCACACAAAAAAAGATAAGTTTAAAAGTTGTTTATTTAGCTACAATGCACTGTGTAAAATAATTTCTGATAATAATTCTGAATGTGAAATTAAGTAATGCGTACGGCAAAAACAATAGTATTTAGTTATTAATCATACTAAAGATACTTTTAATGATAAATAAAAGTTTAATGTTTTCTGATAATTTCATTTGTATTGGATCATAAAAACGACAATGGTACTCTCATATAGTCTTCTACATTTAATATTCTCGATTTTTTTTTCGTTTTTGCTTATTTGAATGCTAAAAATCCAAATTTATGCAAATAAGATGTTGAAAATTGTAACTGTAGATACTGGAAACGCTTGAAATTTCTTCATGCGCGGCAAATATTATTTTACTTTATGACAGGTCACAGTTATCGAAGATAAAATCAGTTTTTAAATGCAAAAACAAGTTTTACAGTGTACTTTTCTTGATTTAAACAACTTTTACTCGTAATAAAAAAGCATTATAGTTTTTACAATGTACATTTGTAAAATTAGGTGGCACACGAAGATCCGGCACAATAGTCGAGATCACTTTTCAAAATAGTTATGTCATGGTATGACGTCACAACTGACAATTTCACCATTGACATGTTGCAACTGAGATGAACGGAGAAATCGCTAACTCGAGTGACCAAACAAACATTAGTTTTTTGAAAATTATCCTTTGATTATGTTTTTTTTAAATTATTATTAAATAAAATTATTTTATTATTTAACGGCTTAGTTTAATCGGTTTTCTTGTCAGAATTCTGTTGTTTTATTTTATTGGTTATATTTTTTTATACACTTTATTAACCATATAAATTTTATACACTTTATTAACCATAAAGTGGTTGTTTCTTTCGTTACAGTTGAGGTCATGTGTACGTCACTTTATTTTACTTATAATTGACGACATTAGTGTGACGTCATGTTTCCAAACAAATACAATGTAAACATTTGTTTAATATTGTATTTAAGAGTGCCTTCTTGACAAACTTGGAGATTTTTGTTTGGCTATCTATTTTATTGGTGATTTTTGTTGTCACAGAACAATAAATTGTTCTGTTACAAACAGAATACGATTGGATTTTGCCCAGCTTGGTGATTATCCGTGAATACAATTTGGCGAGAATCAAAGGTTAAGCAAACAAAGTTTAAAAGTTTTAGCAAGCACGTTATCCTTAACTAATGAATATCAATTTCAAAAATAACAATTTAAAAATCTATCACCGAAATCTATGGCAGTTTCAATGATAAATGGCGCTTAACAGCAAATGTTTGGAAACAATATGACGTCACAACTAATGTCGTCTATTGGTCTGTGAGTTAAACTAATAATCGTTTTCACCAATAATGTTGAATATACAATTTTGTTCACCCATCCAAAACAAGTCAATGTGTCAGTGGGATGAGCTCTTCAGTGAGCAGTTAGAAAGAAAATGTTGGCCAAAATCTTAGTGGGATTCGTTATTTTATATATTATTGGAGATGTGTCTCTCTTGATACCGCTATTAAAAAATAAATACTTATGAATCATTCAGTAAAGATAAATTTATTTCATGTAGCATGTAAAGCAGATTAAATATTAATTGTTTATGGAAGCAATAAATAAATCATAGCATCCACTTTATGGTTAATTATGTTTTTAACAATAAAGTTGTTATTTCATTTTATTAGATTCTTCTTTTTTTTTTTTTTAACTAAATCATTTTGTTGCAGTATTATTTCTTAAATTCTTATCGATAGCAATTTATTACGATAAAATTGCTGGCGCAAAGATATCACTTTCGGAATAAGAATCACGTGATAGGAGTGTAGCATTTATCGTAGGTGATAAATTGTGTCTGTCCATTATTTAAAAATCAAAAATACATCTATTTTTCCAAGTCTTTTGTACGCTATTTATAAGAACCGAATCAAAAGAAGTTGGTTTACCATACCAAAACGTTCATCCTCTTTCCTCCAGCATCCCCTATCATCCGAGGCAAAATATTCTCTAAAGAATATCTGAACTATATCCGATTATTCAAGGTATAGTATAAAGGATACTTTATCCTAAGGTACTATATAATCGGAGGGTCAGAAAGTATAAGTTTACTCCAAAATCGCGAAGCTAAACACAAAGCAATCAGGCGATCAATCCATCATTCCTGGATGGCGAAGAGGGGAGGTTGACCCCGAACAATCAATATCTCCCCCCAAAATTTTCTCTTTCTTTTTTTCCCTTTCAAAGTTCCCGAACCAAGAGCAAGCCTCGCATAATTGCACAAAGAGTTTGGCACTTTTCTTCTTTCTTTGAAAGGGAAAAAAGAAAGAGAAAATTTTGGGGGGAGTATGCGAGAAAGGGGTATTCTTCTCAGGGAGTGATATTTTATAATAGAGTTCGGCGTCTAGGGACTTCCCTGAGGGACTGGTAAAGTAATATCATTGGCGAATGGAATCGATGGGGGAGTTTGCTGCTTCTGATATTGACTCCCAAGTTTTTCATCTTGCTTCGCTTTGTTCATGCTTGATCAGATTTTTTTTTTCAAGTCATGTATACAAAGTTTTGAGAAATAATAAAAAAAGTCTCTGTTGAGAATAAAAAGGAAGTTGTCGAGTTAATAATTGCCCCCCATTTCGCCTCATCAAGTGTATAGGAAGCCCTTAGAGTCCAAATTGATTTTATGAGGATAAAAAGTATGGAAAAATGCTGATTAATTTCTGTTATTTTATTATTTATACAAATAAAACTTTGTATTAGCAAGCATATATAATATTTATGTATTCTTGAAATATTGATATATAACAACTATATTCATATTAATTATTTGTTGAATATTGTATTATTTATTAATTATTAATACAAAGAATATATATATATATATATATATATATATATATATATATATATATATA
>JAPDSC010099052.1:640711-656007 GCA_026290005.1 Latrodectus geometricus | reverse complement strand
ATATATATATATATATATATATATATATATATATATATATATATATAGTACATTATTTAAAAAATTAAAGAATTTAAAATTCTGAAGTAAAAATATATATCATCTGTATACATTCAGTGGATTAAAAATTACAATTTTTATTACACACGCACATATATATATATAGTCTACGGTGTACAATACCTCAGGGGGAAGCAGGCCAAATATTGGGAAGTCTTCTGCTTGGTCCCTGCTTCTAAATTACGAGACTCACCCAACTGCTTCTATCTAACTGGTAGAGCCCAACTCAGGGCTAGGTACAGGAATGGAGGATGGTGCAACAACAACAAGTTGTGACCGGTACAAGGGTAAGAAATCGTCATAGTTTAATGCTAGGACTCCGTTCTTCGATTTGGTCTGGTTTGTTAGTCACTGAACGGTTACACCACACGAGAGTTGATTAGACTGGAATTTACAGTCCAAAGTATATTCCGAATCACTACAAAAATCCAAGCCCAATGTTAAATTCAAACCCAAAAAACTGTTGAAGCAAAAGCAAAAACCCCCTTTTTTTGTAGAGAAAAGTTTCGAGTTCAGTTAGAGCAACTGCTGAATAATAAAATACTGCACTGCTATTTTCTGAATGTAAATCTGTCGAGTTTAATTTTTCCGGATTATTTTGTTCGTGGCACGTTCTTACCACCTACGGTTTATGAAAGGTTTCTTATTCAATATGGAAGAGAGATCTTATACGTCACAACGATCTCCAGATTTCATTCTATCAGCTAAGCCATAATAAAAATAATCCAGTATTCATACCTGTTACTCCTGAGAAATATCGCATCAAATTAATGACTACCATGACCCTCTAGATGTACTTCCTATCATTTATAATTAAAGTTAAATATAATTTCAAATAAAAATAAATAAAATAAATATATCGTTTAAAGTATATCTTGGCTTGTGTGACAAATAGTTTGAAGAACTTCACCGTATTCATATGTGGCAAAGAAGAAAGCCCTGAAATTCCCAAGTTGCCAACCTAATAAGCGTTTGTTTAAAAGCTCATCATTCATCTATCGTTTAATGTTGCTAGAATCGAACTTGTGATCACTTGTTTTAAAAGTCATTAAGCCCATGTGAGACCAATAGCTTGGTAGTCTTACTTGTTTATTTTGAAGTATAGAAAGAAGGATTTTTCTCCATTAGAATGAATCATCTACGTTAAAATAACGGTTGCATTCCCAATTCACAAGGAAAGAAAAGTTTTGGTGGAACTTTTCATCGGATGACGTGAGGTAAACTTCAACAACAAACAAAAAATCAAATCTTGGTATCAAGTTCCTCCCACGCAAGAGTGTGGGAGCCGGAGCAGCAAAGGCCTGCCCCATCCATCCCCATAAGAAGGATGTTATGCTTACTATCGATTCTCGGAGGCATTATTTTACCTTCCCGGAGAAACAGGAAAAGGATCCATCCCAATCATTATGTGTTCAGTCCGGGAGCAACGGTATCATCATCGTCCCGCCGGGCATCGGTTATTCTGATTTAATCTTTTCCGGACCTCCGATTTGCTATTTGTTTTTACCTCCTCTTTCTATCCTTAACGAACTTTTCCCCCTCCCACTTCCCGGATCACGCAGCAGGGCCTTCTGGGAAGGAAGCAAAACAGTAAAAATCGCCACCATTGATGACCCTTGGCGTCGTTGGCCACTCTTCGATGGAAGAGGCCCATTTCTTGTTTTGTGTCCTTAGTGGCCATTTCCGCAAAAGCTTTTATTATTTGCAATATAGTTAGCCACTTATTTTAATGAAAGAAATTACTAATTACTCAAAGTTAAAGTAAAGAAGTTTATTTTTGATTAGTAATCTCACATTAATAGGAAATAAGTCCATTCAAAATTACTTGAAACTTAAAGTCTTTCTATTAATCAGGGTGTAATTGGTAATTATCTTTCTTTTTATTTCAAAGTTGTACGTGAATACACACATATTTACAAACGTACACGTAATACACAATTGCTTACACGTGAACGGTTGTTTATAAGTTAAAACTTACGTGTTCAAATCCCAAAAATTTCATTAAAGAGTTGTTTTCTTTCGATCTTCTAGATTCTTATTTTAATCATTTTTTAATCAAATTATTTTTAAACTACTTTTAGTCTAAATATTTTAATTCCAATATTGATAAGTCTTCTTGCTTGTGAATAAAGCATATTTTAAATGTAGCAATGTGTGAACTGTCTTTATTTTTCAATGAAATTTCAATTAAAGGCTTGAACATTTAGATGATTTCTTGCTTATCTGTAATATAATACTTCCATTTGTATTTTAAACCATTGTGTAGTACCATTTATATACATTATCTTTGTTCTCGTATTGGTAAAAGGTCGCTTTACACATCAACACTCTATTCCCAGCAAGTATGTGTATTTCTTCAATCGTGAAATCACAAATTACTGCAAACATTTTTTATGTAAATTAATTAATAATATTTTGTTTTGTTAATGTTAGTATATACGTTATTTATTAAATTTCTATATGTGTTTTTGTTCGAGTGCTGATAGTAAAGTTATCTCATGTGACAAAAATATTTTAATATTAGCTGTTATTAAACTACTTTTAGTCTATATTTGTGTAATAGAATTATCTATAAAATACATAAACATTTAGAATTTTCCTTCCTTCGTTTTGATGAGAGTTTTAAAATTTTTTTTAAACAAGTTACCTCTATCACTAACGCGTTTTATTTCAAATAATAATATGGTGAATGCTCAGTGTTATATAATAATAATGTTGTGAATGCTTAGTGTTATATATATAAAGAATCTGTCAATTATATCATATAGGTATTTAATTACTACAAAGTAATTTCATTATTTTTAATTACTCTTTATTAATTTTTATTATTTTTAAAATAACATTTTGCTGAGATTTGAAAGTATTTAAATTTTGCTTTTCCTTATAATTAGATTTATTGAAAGATATTTTATAAATTTTCATATTCGATCTTTCAGAAAATCGATATTTCAGTTGTAACAATGTGTTAATATAACGAAGCTCTAATATTAATTGCAAATTTTTGCTAAAACTTCTGTAGTATAATAAAATGTACTCTATGCCCTAAAATGCAAACATGTTTTTATATGATTGTCTAAAATATATATTTTTTATATTTCACATTTTCTACTTATGAAATTTTTTCCTCCAGTGTTGTTTAATATAAAAGTGATTATTTTGTTACTGACAGTTTTTTTTTTGTTAAATCTAAATTAAAAATATTGCTCTCATTTTAATAAATTATGTTAAAATTTAATCAATTTTTGTGGTTTCAAATAAAATGAAATAATTTTACATCCAATTAATAATTTACATCTCTGTGAAGGGGAAATTATGTAATTATGATGATTAAAAAGGCAAAATTGATCAAAATAATAATAAGCAAGAATTCAAATGCTTACAATTAAATATTTAAATATTTGAAAATAAAAGTGTTTCTTTTATTAAATATTTATTTGGACTTTCTTCATCTTTTAATTAAATATATTATAGAATTATTTTTATTTAGTTTTTGTATTCAAATATTGCTTACATGCATTAAATTCGATTCACTTAGAAAATAATGAAAACTTTTTAAGCAAAACTTTCAATCGTTATTTCGTTTCTTCATTTCCTCATTGAAAATTTCGTGAATCATTCGTTCATTGAAAATTTATCATTGCACGATCTTCTGTGCAATGATAAATTTTCAATAATAATGTGTGTCCACAAAAATACATCAAAATTAGATGGAGATGTCCAACGAAAAGAAAACAAAAGAAACAGTGTTGCCAAAAAGAGATGTATTCTTTTGCTTTTTTATACAGGTGTGTGACGTGTATAGCAGAATTGTCTTATCATTTTTAGAAAAACTAATATCTTTTATACTTATTTCTCAAATACAGCTTAACAATTTATAATAACCTAAAATTGGGAGCACTTTCCTCATCTACCTTGTTATCCTAAAATCTTCGCCCGTATAATTTCCAACATTTCCCCCACTCAAACGAAGAATTTCTGTAAATGATGCTTTCATAACTGCGGTGTAATTCCAAAGCTGTCAAATGGATTTCTTGTAACCACGTATTATCTTGTAAAAGCCCGATGATGAAAAGTGATGAATGCCATTTTGAGCTGGTTCGCTGACTTCGTTTGAAATAAACCCTTCTCGGTTTCAGGAATATAAGGAAACATTATGAGATAGCAGGTGATGCCACCCTATTTTACAATAATGAAAACTTAAAACAGGAGCCAAAGACTGCCATTCACCTTTTAAAAAAAGGTGAATTTTTAAATCTTTCAAAATGACATAATAAATGTCTCCAATCATATGATTCTAATAAGGAAAAATATCTTAGCATTAAATTATTATTATGCTCTCTCTTTTTTAAATGGAAACTTTCTCTAGTTTTTCCCTTTTCAAATTTATTTCAGCATCTTAGCTATATGAGTCAGAGCCCGATAGCGTAGTGGTAGAGTTTCGAGAACTCAAGGCACATGTCCGAGGTTCTATACACTTCCAAAAACGCTTTCATCCCCTCAGCCGGTCGATAAAACTCAATACCAAGCATGCTTGAGAACTAAAAACACTGAAGGTTTCGATTTTGCTGACCACCTAACCGAGACTCATGCTTCGCACTCCAACCCCTCGGTCAAGAAAACAGATATGGGAAAACTGTTTGGCCTCGATGGGTTGTCGTGCTCGAGTTTATTTCATTTATGTTATTAATAATAATCATACAATATGTTACTCAAGTCGGGTATGCCGGCCGATGTCTGAGTGGTTAGGGTTCCTGACTCCTAGGCTGTTGGTCCCGGGTTTGAATCTCGGTTTGGGCACATGGACGTTTCCTTCCTTTGTATCTCTTTGTCCTTTCTTCTGAGATGATGGATGAATGTGCCCCACTTTATAAACGGGTTTTGGGTGGTGTGACGTGGGATAATGCTACTTTCCTATGTGACTTGGCTCACAGGTGCCCATCGGGTAACTCTAAATGAGTAGCAGTTTCCGGCCTTGTTGTGGTGAAGAGCTAATCACCCAACGCCAGCCTTTAGGGGAAAAAAAACCTTAACTCAAGTCTTTGATGTGTTAAATCAAACCGGTTAATTACTTTTGAGTACTTCATTTATTGATGCACAGTTTAATTATAATTAATTTATTAATTAAGGTTGACATTACTCTCTCTCTCTCTTTCCTTCAAGTCCAAGATAACAACTTTAAACCTAAATATTGCCGTTGTGGAGAATCACTCATAATTTTATGCTAGAGCACCAACAAAAAATTTACTTCAAACTCTCATTGTCATTGTCTCTGGAAGGAAATAATTTCAGAATCCATCTTTTAAGTTATTTAAATTGGTATAAAAAGAATTATACCTTGTTTCGGTTTCGGGGCATAGTAAACATATTTTAAGCTATTGATTGGGAACCATTAAGTTCGATTTTAACGCAAATCTAAGCCTGACCTGGTTATTAAGTCTTGAGCACTAGTCGCAATCATTTGCTTCTTTGATGTTTCAGAAATGGCGAATTGCTGTGAAGTCAAACTTCGTCGCTAGACTATAGCAATACACATGGACAAAATTTGATTGAAGATTGACAAAATAAATAAATAAGACATCCCAGACTAATCACTGGCTCACACCATTCCAATAAAATTAATATGAATCTTTGAATTGCAGTCTAAAAGTTATTGACTTTGTATTAAAGCCTGCGAATTATTGAGACGTCTGTATCAATTAAACTAATTTAGATCGTGAAGATTGTTGTTGTCTTATGCCAGGTACGCTGGTAGTACGGAGTGCTCTGCTCCACTTTTCAAACTGAACCGTAATTTGGTGTGGAGTCCTCAGTACACACTTGCCATAGGCATCCATTTACAGGGTAGGCAACCATTCACAACCCGTTGTTCATAAAAGGATAGGATAAAGACGGAAAAGAGAAAGTACATCCTTTCCCGAACCAGGATTCAAACCCAGGATCTCCCCATCCGCAATCAGGTTCGTTGACCATTAAACAGGGTGGGCTTGAAATCCTAATTCAAATGAAAACATGTTCACTTTGAGTGATTCAGCTAGGTTAACGAATATGAACTTAAAAAGTTAAATGTTGAAAAAAAACCCTGCAAAATCACTTTGAGGAAGTCAAAAAATTTATAAGCAAAATTTTTGTCTAAAAAGAAAATGGAAACGTGATTATTTAAAAAAAATCAAAATTCTTTTAATAGTAATAGATTTGGAAATTAATAAATATACCATAAATTTAAAAAAATAATAAATCTTTAATCTTAAATTATGAAAAGATTTCTAAAAATAAAGAAAACATTTGACATTATGCTTAAAAAATTGGATAAGGAAAATATTATTTTGGAATCACGAAGCAGACTAAGTCTTAAAGTAACTATGAAGTGTTTGAAAGTCCACCTTATATTATTGCTTTCAATCTCTAAGATAATGGGGCCACACATAGTCACGTGTCACGAAAGATAGACCTTGGAAAACTCTCAAGCATTCTTTTCAACATATTATAATGCAGAAAGTAGTTACCAGTGTTTCAGCTATGGCCGATATCGAATCCGAAACTTTCAATTCTGAAGAGCGTGATCTTGCCACTATAACATTATGAAATAGGAGAATATTTATTTGAATTTTAGAATCCGTAATTAAATCTCGTTAAAAAATCTAGGAAAATCTAGGAAAGGTCTAGGAAAATCTGTGAAAGGAACCATTTGGAAGAATACCTACCCTTTTTGACTGAAATACAATCTACACCAGGCTACACCTGAGCATTTGCTGTCCTGCATGGGACTAGAGAAGAATTTCATTTTGGAGAACCCAGCGATGGTTATGACTTTCTGTCGGTGAACGCTCTTTTGGACTTGGTCTAGCTAGTCTCTAGGCTAAGTGGAATAAGTAACAACAACCACAATTGAGAAGAACAGAAATGTAAAAATTATCGACCATATATATTCAAATTTATCAGAGTTTAATAAAATTATGAAATTAAAGTAAAAGTGTAATTTATTTTATTTTAAATATTAATAGGAGCTACAATGAAGATCTATTATAATTAGATATTCTAAGAATTTTAATTTTAAAGACTAATTTTATTTAGAATCTGTTTCTTACTTGCGTCTCTTTGTGTACAGGTCTACTATGCAATTGAATCCAAAGACCAAGGTGACAAGTTCTTCACTATTGACAGAGAAACAGGAGAGATCTACACCAGAGTGGAATTTGATAGAGAAGAGAAGCAGGCCTATGCCATACTAGTACGTGCCGAGGACGGAGCAGCATCGGACAGACCCAACATGAAACCAGGAGAACCTAATTCAGGTGAGTCAATTTTCTTTTTTCTTTGCGCGTGGAACCAAACTGAAGGGCTTTTTTTTGCTTAAAAATACTTTTAAGCGTTTTAATGTTTACGTGATATAAAAGACCACGATTTTCAAAGTACGCAGTTTTTGTGTTTTAAACCTTAAAAGAAAGAAGATGAAAAATATCAAAGCCATGAAGATATATTGCTCTTAATCGATATTAGAACATTCGAAAATTTTTAAGCAGCATTAGAATCAGATTTTCTCCACTTCTATTATTTTTTTAAAGTAACAAAGCAGTTATTATGTACATAAAAAATAGAAATTAGCTTTTTACGATGAGAAAAATATATATTATTTGTACAAAATATGTGTCTAAAGCAATAAAAAAATGTTGGTAACTCCATATTTATGTTTGCTTACACGGCCTCATCAGTAGATCATCTTTTAATGTCTGCCATAATTCAATATGAAGAGTAAAGCTTGCTCGGCGCCATTGTGGAAAATATATAGAACTCCTCTTCTCCAAACACATTCAAGAATTAATATTTCTCGTACAGCCTCGTAAATAATTCCACTTCTTCCCCCCTCAGCACCTTCACCCCCACATCCCTTTGCGGAATCATTCTATTCGAGTTTTGAATTTTCATTGAGCAGGATTTTCGCCTCAAACGCAATTATGAAAATATCCATCGTCGCATAGTACAAGACATGATTCTAAATTTAACGTTTCCTTCGAGCTATAAAAATAAAAAAAAAATCTTTCCCTCCAAGAACATGATTCTTTTCATATTGCATTAGCTTTTACCCTCACAAGAATTTCCTTTCCCGAAATAAATAAAATTAGGCGGCATCTGCTTTATTTACCAAGGGTGATGAAGAAAAAAAAAGCAAATATCAAAGAGAGAGGGAGATTAATTTGGAAAAGAGCGAATCGCGCAGATTCAATAAAAAAATTTTTTTTTCCCTTATGGATGTGAAAGAAAAGCATCATGGGAGAAAACATATTATAAAAAATATTAAAATTTTTTTTATATATTTGTTGCTTTTAATTCTACATGTAAAGATATAGCATGTTGTAAAAATTTTCAAACTAATTTTATTTGTTGTGTATTTTATTGAGGCATTTCAAAATAAATCTTGTGAAATTGTTGAAGACAACAAAAAATTAATGTATAAAATAGAGAAAATATGTGTGTGATAAGATTTTCAAAAAATTATTTAAAATTTCCATAATCGATAAGACCGGTAAACTAATGATAGCCATAAAAATGTTTGGCTATCATTTTTAAGACAGATAGACATTATTCCCAAAACAGATTGGGTAAAATTTTGAGAAACTTAAGTAGCCAATATATATATATATATATATATATATATATATATATATATATATATATATATATATATATATATATATATATATATATATATATATATGCTCGTTTATACGTAATTTTAATATATTGATGAGACCAAAATCTCTGAGCTGACAGTCAAATTGTCATCACTCTGGTTTTTTTGTTCATCTGTTCACGAATTCATTTCCCACTTCATTTGGATGTTTACTATAATTCGGAATTTGAATTGTAAGTCCTTGTCTAACTACTCTTATATGCATTCAATGGTATTTTAAGTGACAACCAATTTAAAATTTTAATTTTTAGCATTTGCTTAAAACTAGTTTGTTTGAGCAAAACTAGGGTATAAGTTAATTGCAATATTTTGTAAGTAAAAAAAAAAAAAATTCTTTTAAATATTTTTTGAGAATTTGTCATAATTAAAGCTGATTTATTTGTTTATGGTCACTTTTTACGCGCAAGAGGTAATTTGGCTGATTTTCCATTCTACTTACAACCGGTGGTTTTCTTACAACCGCTTCTTACAACCGGTAACGCAGAAAATTGCTTTGAAAGAGGCTAAAGAAAATACTTTTTAAAAATTTGGTTTGTTTGGCAGTTACTTTTGCACTCTTGCGATAATTCGCCTGGGATCTACAATGCTAAAGGGATTCCAAACCCTTACATACAATGTCTAAAGTGGGGATCGAACTTTGAAACTGTTGAATTAAAAGTCAAGACGCTTACCATTCAGCTGCCAGTTGTAATATCAGTTGAAGCATCGAGTTAACAAATAAAGATGGTCAGTAAGAATATTTTAACCATTGTTATATAATTTATATTTAATAATATAGGCAATTCAGTTATATATTTAATGTCCATAACCAGTTATACTGACCAAACATCAACTATTTATTGAAATATGGGATGAAAATTGAATTTTTTTAATAATAATATTTTATGTTGATTAATTGTTATTGTGAATAAATCTCTGCTAATGATATTCTTTCCATTATTTATTGTGTATTTCTCCAATTCTGCATTTCAAATTTAGGAAACACGATGATAACGTAGACAATAGTTCCTCAGTTTTTCATGAAATGTCAATTGTTATACATACTTTTTTTTCCGTACGTGGTGGCCTGGTTGGTTCGGGCGTTGTTCTCGTTGCAATCATTTTACTTCGTTTACATACCATTATCATACTTGATGCTATTCTTTAGAAATTTCAAGTTTAAAAGCATAAACAGACTATAAATTGAAAAACAATTAGTATTATTATTCAAATTTTTTGTCAGAAATTTGTTAAGGATAATCATTTTATATTTCCTTAATTAAAAGTTTCTTATTTTTTTAAAGTACGTATCAAAGTATGAAGATTAGCTGTCTTCAAAATGTATAGGTAAATCAAAATGAAAATAAGTAATTTTGTTGGTACATCATTTTATTTTATTTCTTGTGATAGGATCGTGGTGGCCCGGTTGATACGGATGTCGTTCTCGTTACCGGAAGGTAATGAGTTCGAATCACGGCTAATCCGAAGATCCGTCCTGTTCACTAATGACGACTAGGGCACGTAAAATATGTCGTGGTCCCAATGTCCTCCATGTTCTCATTTCAAATTAATATCTCTGGAGATGCTAAGAGCCAAGCCTTGGTTCTTCTCTGGCTTTTTATCTCTAAATTGGAAGACTAAGATGGTGCTGCCATTTATGAGCCAAAATCGTACTTCCACCCTCGTAAGGGGGTTGTCCTGTTCAAAAACGGAAGATGCTTTTTCTACTTTATTCGCCCAGTCCCTGATGGACGTGCTTGGTAAATGTATAGGTACATCAAAATGAAAATAAGTAGTTTTGTTGGTACATCATTTTATTTTATTTTTTGTGATAAGGCCGTGGTGGCCCGGTTGATAAGGATGTCGTTCTCGTTTCCTAAATGTGGTGAGTTCAAATCCCGGCTTAGCCGAAGATCCGTCGTGTTCTCTAATGGCGACTGGGGCACGTAAAATCTGTCAGGTCGCAATATCCTCCATATTCCCATTACATATTAATACCTCTGGGATGGTTGGAACCAGGCTTTGGCTTTTCACTGGTTTCAATCAAAAAAAAAAAAAAAAAAAAAAAAAAAAAAAAAAAAAAAAAAAAATTTGGAAAATTCAGATGGTGCTGCCATCTCTGAGGCAAAAGTCGTAATTCCACCTTCGTATGAGGGTGCTCTATTGAAAACCGGAAGACGCTCTCTCTGACGGGTGGGCTTGGCGTTGCCAAGTGTCATCAAAAACAACAAACAAAACAACAACAGTGAAATATTGAAAACGAAAAATTATTGAGGTTAAAATAAACGAAAGTAACAACCATTCATTTTAAATCGAATTAATGTTCGTTTGGGCAAATCGGATTAATATTATTTATTTATATTTAGAAATTTTAATTACTTTTGCAATTATATAAAGTTTTTCCTTTAAATCTACCAAAGGCTTAGTAAACCAATAAATTTTTTTTTGCTGCACGGAGTGTGAAAATAATAAGATTCATAGAAAAACTTGTTTATTTTTCTTCACTTCTTTAGTAGTTGTCTTGATCCATCGACCTTCATTATGCAAAAAAGGTGGTGAAGGGGACGGGGGGATAAAAAAAAAGTGTTACACACAAGCCGCTCGCAATACCGTGCAACTTTTCTCATTCCCGTGTTTTGCATGCGAGGCTTGATTGTGGCACGCAATCGTGTTTCTGAAACCAGCAATCAGTGTGAACATCTTGGGCATGCGTTGTTTAGAGATTTGGGGACAAGTTGAAAAACTTGGGAAGTGTATTGTATTGGATTTTTATTTAGTTACTTAAAAATATGAATGAACAAAAAGTTACACGAGAATTCTATTCTTGTTTTCAATAATTTAAAGCTAAATTCGTGAAAAATAATTTTAACTCTAATTTCCGACATTTTCCATATTATTTTTCTATGTCTTTTGCTCGAAAATGATGATAAAAGTGGACTTTGTATTTAAAAATATGTAATTATTTATGACAATTTCTTGATAATTATGGATTTAATGCATGTTCATATTTTTTACTTAACTGATATGAATTCACGTTCGATTGTTGAGACGGATTTCGATTCTTTGAAAGACAAGTTTGAGATTGAGCTTTATAAATCTTTTCCTACCGTGATTCATAAGGATTAAGATTTTTCACTGAGCGATTAGTTTTAGTTCATAACGGTTACTGTGCCAAAAGCTACTTTTTTAATGTATAATCAAAATTACTACAAAATTAAGCCAGCTGTTGGAATCGAACTCATAAACTGTTAAATCGGTGATCAGAGTCTTTGCCCTTCAGCCACCAGCTTGATAAAGCTTTCAGTTGATAGAATGTAAAGGATTTTTCCGACCAATCTAAAGCTTAAGTATATAAAAATGATACTCTATTTAGCCTAGTAACTTAATAATAGGTTTCACATTAGTCTTATTCACTTTGCACATTTTTTGTCGACAAAGCATAATAACCTCATAGCTTTTGTAAAGTTGTTTCATTTAAATATCTACTAATCTCTCTTATAAATTAACTTTCCTGAGGGGAAGACATTTCATAGATAGAAGATCATATTCAAATGTCACAAGAGTGGAAACCTGGGACACTCTGAAGCACTCCACCTTCATATATATATATATATATATATATATATATATATATATATATATATATAAACATACATGCATGAAACATACATACATACATAGCGGTGCAATCAAACTTAGGATTGTATCTTACGGTTAACGGGTTTGGAAAACAACCCCATCACCAACTGCCTCGCAATTTTAAACTTTGGTCAGGTGACGAAGTCACACCTGAGCTGGCATTCCCCTCTCAAAATCCGCGCCACACCAGCGGAAGGACTTTGGACTTCACATATTAACATGGATATCTCTCAGACCTACGGAGCTCCAGCATGGACCTATGGAGCTGACTGGGGGTCAGGGAAAATGTGGTCACCCTCCCAGTCACTGGCTTCGGCAAATGATATACTTCACTTGACTGATCTTAATGGAAACTTAAACGGCAACATTCATCCCTTGTTCGTCAATGGCTGGGATTGAACTCGTGAGCTTCTACTTTGAAGAACGCTGTCCTGCAATTCGGCCACACTGAGCATTGTACTATTTATTTATCGCAGATTTTATATTACTTCAACTTGAATTTCAGATGCATTGTTTATCTCAGTGAATTTTAGAGCAAAGAATATCCATGTGTGCGTGTGACTTTTATATACTCTTTGTATATTTAGAAATATCTATTTTTGCATATCTAGAATTTAAATATCTCTATTTTTCTCAGAAATATACTGAAATATATTCATGCAAATGTATGGGTTCTTTTGAAAAATATTATATAAATAAGGGATTTTACCAATTTTACCAAAAAATGTTTTTCTTTTTTTTCCTTCCTGTTTTTCGAAAGTTTTGCTTTAAATGTAAGTTTTCCTTTGTTTGGTGAGTCTTTATAAATACAAGTCCATTTTTATTTATACGGATGTGGACGAAACCACAATGCTTCAAAAAGCTTTGTTCTCAAGAAATAAATTATCCATATCAAAATAAAGTACACAAGCTAATATTCTTACTTAACAATTTTCTGTGAAATATCCATAATTTTAGTTCCTAATGCAATTTGTTAACATTTTGTGTCTTTTTATTGTTCGATAAAAAAAGAAAAACCAAAAACTAAAAGTCTAATACCGGAAAAGAGTATTGTGTTATAATAAGTAAAATAATAAAAAAAAAATTGTTTGAATAATCGGTAGCTTAAAATTTAATTCGACCCTTGCATCTATCCCTACAGAATTTTTTATTGAGAAATTAAAGGATATTTCAAATTTAAAATTGAATCAAATTTTACTTAAAAAAATTTTTTTTATTATGTTACGAATGAAAAGAATGCAAAAAACTTTTCAATGATAGATATTTTTAACAGAACAATAAAAAGTTTTTTTTTTGGGGGGGGGGGAGCATTCAGCAAATACTTCCGACTGTGGAACAATTTCGAACAGCAAAAGTAAATTATCGCCTGACAGTACAAAATAGGAGCAAAAAAAGAACAAAGCAAGGGGGGGAAAGAAAAAGAGAGGTTTAGGGGCAGAGGGGGTTGTGTGATGAATTACGAAGCCCAGTCGCCGCTTAGGCGTTCTTCGAATCGTTCTGATCTTCCTCCAGTTACAAAATGATCGCCAAACTCTTGTGTTTTATTTCTCCGGTTTAAAAAGATTAGGAGCAATTTCCTTCCAAACCATGACAGAAATTGAATTTCTCCCCTCACTTTTTTTGTTTTTTTCCTCGAAAAACCATAAGGAGAAAGAATAAAAAAAAAAGAAGAAGAGTATTAATCATATCGTTGGAAGGTATGCAAATACAATAATTTTTCCATTGGGACTTAGAAGAAGAGAACGATGGAAATAATAATAATAAAAAAAGAGGTATTTAAATCCGAAGCAAAATAGTCATTAAAATCCTGTAAAAAAATACATTTTCAAATATGGTGGAGTCTTTTGTGATGCCTGTTATTTAAGCTTTATAAACCGAAGGAAAATATATGACCATGAATTCGACGATAAATCATTTCCTTCTTCATGTAGAGAAATTATATTAGTTAATATTTTTTAAGCGGATAAGAGAATATGGATACAAGAGAGGGGGGGGGGGGAGAAGAATTTGGATTAATATATCACTGAATATTTTTGATGATTTTATTTTTCGTCAGATTTTTTTTATTTTGTTGAGAGATAAGCCATTTTTGACATTTATAAGGTTTATTTATTAAGGATGTAAATTTAGAATTCCTCTACGTCGAATCACTTAATGTATCGCTTTATCATGTTTCCCTTTAAAAAAAATCAAATCTTCTTTTTCTAATCAAAAAATTTATAAATGAAAGCTATTTAAGAAACATTGTAATAATTGTATCAGGTTAGCTTATGACAGACATTTTTGGAGATCTATGCTTTTAGCTCACATTGAAGAGAATAACTGGAAATGATTTTTTTTTGTGATTAAACATACTTATGGGTAGGCAACCATTCACACTCCATTCATACAAAATAGGACAAAGATAGGAGAGAGAGAAAGCACATCCATGTCCGAACCGGGATTCGAACCCATGGCCTGTTTATCCGAAGTCCGGCACGTATGTCAGTCTTAAACTATGCCAAAAATAAAAGTTATATGTGATTCGAATCATGATTTTTGTTAATATTACGAATTAAGAATGATAGGCCTTAGGTTCGATCCAAATCATTTTGAACAAACGGAGATGAATGACCCTTTTCTGCTTGTACATTTGTCGGAGTGGGTACTTGGGAGTTTTCTGTGGTTTCTTACACTAAGATTCGGGATTTCAAAAGTACTCCAGAAATGTGTACTTAATTTTATAGTAATTGCACCATTCAAATTAGTACTAGAAAAAAAGTAATTAAAAACCTTATTGTAAGTTTACGCTTTTAGGCAGTACAGTACTTACTGTTGATGACCAACATTAGATACTAACTGATAAATATTGTAAGACATTTTACTATCCACTACATAATATAACTTTATAAGAAAACTTTTTACGGATTGGGAGTGTATAGTGTTGCTT
>JAPDSC010099052.1:591436-625824 GCA_026290005.1 Latrodectus geometricus | reverse complement strand
GGTGCATCTTTAGCATCCAAATACCCAAACGGAATTGACGAAACCAATATTGTGCGTAACTGGTTGTTACAGTCATATATAGGACGATAAACACCTTTCACAATTTTAGCAACCCGGCTATCTTTTTCACCGTTACAAGAGAAAAACGAAGATGTATCGAATTTTCTGTTTGTTGTCTTCCATTTTTAAAACCTTGTACTCGTAACTGAATAAATCAAACAAAAAACCGCAAGAGAATATTTTAGTGTCAAATGTCACCTTTCCAACGAGCATAAATCTGAAATTGTTTGATAGATACCTCACGAGATAGCGATCACTACAAACGTCTACCGAAAAAATAATGGATAACTTTTTCCCCAACCTAATATATATATAAAGGGACAAAATACATGGTTATATTGAATACCTACACTCCACAGAAGCAGTAATCTTTATAAGTATCCAAAATTATAGGAGAAATCAACTTTTATTTTTGTAATTGATTGACATTCTTTGACAGTTCACTATTCTTCATATAATTTGGTTTGAGACATTCACCGTCTTCAAATGGAGATTGTGTTCAAATTTGCTTATTATTTCACATCATTTACTTGTTAATTTTACATCTTTAATATACGTTGATACTTGATGTTTTTTCATAAGTATAAAGTTAAGGAAATTTCTGTAGAGCAGTGTCCATTCAGATGCCATCAGGCTAGTAACTGTCCTTCTCAAGACCGCAGTGACCTGGCTGGTTAGGGTGTTCGATTTCGTTATCAGAAGCTAGTGAGTTCGAATCTCGACCTAATAGAAGGTTCATTCGTGTGCGCTAATGGTGGCTGGGGCGTGTTAATTATGACGTAGTCGCAATATCCTCCATATGAAATGATACCTCTGGAGGTGGTAGGGCTACTATTGGAGAGTCTTCTGCGTGATTCCTGCTTCTGAATCACGCAGAATCCCACCCGACTTCTTCTATCTGATTTTTAGAGCTGAATTGAGGAATTGGTACAGGGAAGGATGCTATAGTGCAACAACCTCTTCTTCCCAGAAATGAAGGCATACATCATAAGCCACACTACGGCCTTAACTTCAGCTTATGTATTCTTGAAGATGATGAAACCTCTGGCCTACAGTTCAAGTGTTTGTCAACCTGATTTCTACATCTAATTAGAATATTTGTATTTGGTTTGGAATTCACTTTAAACTGAACATTCCAAACAAATCAGCCTTCATGAAAGAAGAGGACAGTAAAATGACAAATCCATGCAAGCCTGAGGAAGTTTAAAAATAGAATAAAATTTTTGTCACCCCTCATAAAAAGTCAAATTCATGCTTTGGTTAGGTGGAAACATAACTACATAGTTTTAAGGAAAAGGGAAAGTTTTGAAACTTCTCAATAATTAATGGTTGATTCTTTTGCACAAAGAAAAAAGAAATAAAAGTTACAATATGGTTCTAATTAATCTACACCTTGTGAATTGGTTCATAAAAACACACTCGGATGGAATAAAGTGCAATAAGTTTGTTATATTTTGTTCCAGAAGAAGTATTGTTCTTGTACTTAAGTTATAAAATCTTTTTATTCGCTCTTATTCTTTTCTGTTTGGGTTTATTTTTTTTTTGGCAACATGAAAGAATAGTCACTGTCCGATTTCTTTTGTAGGTTGAGAAGTACATTTATGTTCTTTCGGATCTTTATGCAGTGGCTCTAGGGAGGAAGATATAAAAATACCAAACATTCACACACACATATATATGTATGGAGTGAGAAAAAAAAAGAGGATACAATAAAGCGTTCCATTGAAAATGTTAAATAAAATAAAAATGAGAAGCGGGGGTGAGGGGCGAGTGAATTCTTTTGTTGCCGGTTATTGCTGCTGCTCGTGAAATCGCAAGCTGTTGCCAAACGCTCGGTGTCAAATATTTATCCAGAAAAGTTGGCGACACGAAGGCGAGAGTGCTGGGAAGCTCTGCAATTTTTTTTCCCCTCGGAAGAAATGGCGACTCACGAATAAAATAAAATACAACATGCACAATAGAAAATGAAACCTTTTGCCGCGATATAAGAGGGAATGCGCTAACAGATATGCACCAAAAATACACACACATCTGTGTATAGATATATCGCTCCCCAAGGAACGGAGGGGATCTTATTTATTTCGGAAGCTCTGGGTGACTGTCGTTGTAACGGGCTCCTATATTATGACGCCAAGAATAAAACACCAACGGGTTGATGCTGTTCTTCAAAGGGGGACTTCGCACCCTTGTCTTGCAGCGAGCGTGTGTGGGGGCGGGGGTGATGATGCCACCGCCTACAGTCCCCAAGGCAGGCAATTTCCCGTGATGTCGCCGGTTGACAAAGGATTGAAAAATGTATCGATAGGGTGATGAATCGACGGGTGGCACAGCATCGCGAGGTATATAAAAAATGAATAAGAACGTTATTGGAATTTTTGTGGGAGGAAGAGCGTGCGTGAAGGATAACGCCCACTTTCTTTTTTTTTTTTTTACTCCAACAATTTCGATCTCTCAAAAAAAGGTAACACCTTCCTGATAATCGAACATTCTGACATATGTTTTCTTTTTATATTTTGAAACATTCTCCCCCCCCCCTGTTATTTTTCTAGCAATTCTGTTAAAATAACTTCGCTTATATATCTTTCTTCCTTGCATTCACTCGATGCATATCTGGAAGCAGGACTTATATTCCTCAATGAACCAGGAGAGTTCATCTAGACTTAGGAGATCTTAATTTCAAAAGTCCATGAATTCAATTCTCATTGCGTGCGTCAATGTGTGTTGCTTGGGGCTCGGAACTTTATGGACACCTAACTTATTACCTTTCTGTGAAACTAATTTCGGTACAGCAATGAAATAAATGACAATAGCTGAAGGATACTGTGTGCCTTAAAAAGAAATAGTTCCTTCTTTTTTTGCCCCCTACTCTGTCTAGAGGTCAGCGTGCCTAACTGCGGATAGGGAGGTCTGGGTTTGAATCCCACTTCGGGTATGGATGTACTTCCTCTCTCCTGTCTTTGTCCTTTCCTTGTATGAATGAAGTGTGAATGATTGCCTCCCCTATAAACGGGTTCCTATGGCATGTGGTATTTGTTTGTATAAAAAAATAATCATCTCCAGTTATCCTCTTCAATGTGAGCTACAAGCATGGTAGCACAGAGCTTCAAAAGTGTCCGTCATAACCTAACATAATCTTCTTATTAATCTAACATCAAAATCATACATTCAACAACTCTTACTGGTTTACATGTAACTTAAACTGGATTCCGATTGGTCAATAGAATCAATTTTTCACAAAATAAGGTATCTACACGATGAGAGAATTAAGCTTACTTTTTCATAGAGACCGTTTGCCGGTGGGTTGAGGCACCATTTTAAGTTTCGAAACTCAGTTGGGTTATGTTCTACAGATTCAATTGGTAGAAAAGGTAGGAAAACTATTTAAACTGATTAAAAATTATATTAGTTTAAATAATTGAAAGCTCATAGTGCCTTAAAGCTAATATCCTCTTTTCGGATTAATTGATTGATAGACCGTGCGGGGAGACTGTACCATGGGTTTAACGGATGATGTCTTTCCCATACCTAGAGCCCCCTAGATCTTCAAGATGTGCTGGGAGGCAACTGCATCACGGCAGTAATTAATAAAGAAGTGGAAAGTTACGCGTTCTAATGCAGTCACTGTTGAGAGATGGATATTGCACATCTACTTTCTGCTTATGTGCCTGTTGAGATGACCATTTTCCAGTTTTCCTTGTTTCCTCCTTTGTAGCGCTAAAGTATGTCTCACTGTCTATGAAAAGTCCACCTGTAAAACAATATGTAGTGGATGTTTGAAGATGCCTTATAACACATTTTAGCAGTCAAGCTACTTGCTTTGTTAAATAATAATATAAATGGTCCCAGAGTTTCCTAGAATAAGGATCATGTTCTTCGAAGAAAAAGCTTCGTGTTCGATTCCAGCTGCTGTTCCTGATTAGAGATACATATTATTTTTCTTCTTTCTACATACACACCTGTTGCTTGAAATATGAAAATGACCTTCCATCTATGAAACGCCCTCTTGGAAAACATTATATGGATACTTAGGATGGATACTAAGGTGTCTTATTTCTATCTTTAACTGTGTGCCATTCACCTTGCTGTATTGAATATAATACTACCAAAACTGCGTTCCTATTGAAATTTAAATTAATTTTAATAAGAAATTTATAATCGAATTTTATTTTTCGACTCATTTTTAACTTTCATATTCATTATTTCATATCATAAGACATCTTACATGTATTGAAAGAATTGAATGAAAACTTTCTGTCGTTCGTCTTAGTTTTTATTGCACAAATTTTTATGAAAAGAAATTTTTTCAAAATAGATTATTGAATTTATAGGCAAATGCCGCTAAAATGGCGTAATTTTAAATGGCTTGATGTATATCTTTTTTAAAATTTTTAAATTCATAATTAAAAAAATAGATTACAAATATCAATAAATTAAAATCTTTTATTTTTACTCTTATTAGTGATAAAAAGTTACATTAAAATAATTATTTTGATTTTTAAGACAATTTGAAAGCACCACTTAAACTCACTTCTACGTATTTTCTTCAAATTATTTAAACAGTCAAAGATGTATTAAATTCACACTCAAAAGCATTTTCAATTTGAAATAATTTTCGTGTTTGTAACGATTTTAACCGCATATTTTACAAATATTAATTATAATGAAAAATACCTGGAGTATATTTTACATGCAAATTTGGGAACATTCTCTAGTTCTAACTGCAAATGCATGAAGCAGGATTAGAATAAGTATTGTTTCCTACTAGCGAGCAGAATTTAAATTTTCCACTGGAATGGAGGTTTCCTCCCATCGATCCACTAGAGGTTTCACTTAATCCGTGACCATGGAAACACTCCACATGCTTATGAAATGGAATTCAGTTCTTTGTCCGCATAGAAAGTCCATGGTTGCACCAGAATCACTCTTTACGGGTTTTCCTAGTGCTAAGACGCATCCATATCAAGCTCTTAAGAACTGTTTGTCCTAGATTAGGTCCTAGCACTGTTAAAGAACGAGAAATGAGTGTTACTCCTCAATCATTTGGTCGGAGTGAGTGCTTGGGAGTTTTCAGGGGTCTTGATCATTTGAGACGCGTAAGTATAGCCTACTATTTAGGCAAAATTCTTCTGGAAAACAATTTATACGGTGTAATTGAAATGCCTTGCAACAACTTAAGCTGTTCGGTTATAATATTAAAAAAAAAATTGATGAATAATCTTAAAAGAGCAACTTTGCCATCTATATATTTTCTTAATGAGTACTAATGAGTAATCTTAAAAGAACAACTTTGATATCTATATATTTCCATAATGAGTATTAGCTCTCTCAACATGAAAATATTTTGTTGAAGAGGAATAAATCAGATGATTTCTAATCACAAAAATCATTGTTGTTTTGATTCATGTAATAGAGCTGAATTGAGGATAACTACTAATGAATATTATTTCGTACTGATGTGTTACAATGGCGAAAACCATGAAAACTTCTAAATTTTCCCATCAATGTTGTATTGAAGAGCATAAAGGACTAATGGAAATGTTCTAGAATGAAGTTAGACATTGAATAGAAGCAAGTGAAATAGGGAAATTTTCATGGCTTAAAGTAGCTATAAACGTTAAAGTATTTGAACATCCATTGCTTTTCAGGAGGGATTTTTTAAGAGAATGTGGGGAATGTTTTCGTTTCACCAAAGAAAAAATGAAAAAACACATTTAAGATTCCCGTTCTTCCACTCAATGCCGTGCTGGCAGCAGAACGATTAAAACTTTTTTTTTTTTTTTTTTTTTTTTTTTTAACAATTAATGGGCTCACTTACTACCGTCAACCCAAACCAATTCTGGAAAGCAACTAGGATTGAACCAGGGAACTTTAAACCGGTAGATCGTATTCATACATCCTATCCTTCATACATAATGTTGTATTGTAATGCAACGTCATCGACATCTTACAGAAAGCTCTTTTTAATATTTGTGAATATCAGGATCGTATTATTTTTCTTCGAAGATGTTGATCATATTTGTGTGTCAGAAGATACACACATATATGATATTAAATTTTCCTTTTATAAGTCTACATGCCGAGATGTAGCACATATAAGTCTTCTATTTTCCTAATGCAACTGCAGTCACTCATGTGATTTGTTCTTTTTACTATTAAATCATAGCTTTTTATTGTTTTGAGAATATTTTAACACATTGGCTATGAGAATACTTCTTTTGCTGATTGTTCATTAAAAATTTGTAAAAGTTAAACTGGATTTGTTAGCTATAAGTATTGCAAACAAATTTTATGGAACACCAATATTAAGTATATAAGTCGAATAGAACAGATTTCTATTCATTTAGAAAGTTGTGACTTCGAAAACTTTCTATATATATATATATATTGTTGTGATATAAAATGCAAAGATATAATTTCCATAATTGATATAAAATGAAACAACCCAATAAATGTATTCCTTCTAAAATGTTTGCTTTTGTCTATGAATTTATTTAAAGTCATTTCGCAATAAAATATTTTTTATTTTGTATGGTGAAAACTTGAGGAATCTTTAAAATCCTGTTCTTGGATTTTAAAGATTTTCTCAAGTTCCTAACTTTATTCTGGAAATTAATATTCTTGAAGGTAAATCTGGCTTTGCAGGCTCAATCTTCTCCTCTTGCCTTTGCCGTTGGGATCCGGGCATTGCTGGATTCTGAACGAAATGCATTTTAAAATAGCTCTTCTTCCAAAAAAATGCTCTTCTTCAACTCCATTCTTCTCCGATATCATGGTCCTCAGGGCTGTAGTACGAGTTCTTGCACCTTATTTCGCGATATATCTAGAAATATATTTGTGTCGGTTTCTTCCCGAGCATTTTGGATTTGTCTTCTTTTTTGGTATTATTTCAAATTCCCAACTGTTCCAATTTTGGCTTTTCTTATCATATTTTATTTTTAAATTATAAAAGTGTTTTGTTAGGTTATGATTTACGGTTCATTTAATGCCTTTTACCAAGAATTGTTCCATTTAAATGAAAGATCATCCCAAAATCGTATAAAAGATTTAAAATAATTTAAATCCATCTAACATTTTTCTTTTAACGGCGAAGCTTAAATTCTTCTCCAGCCTTTTTGCTTGATCTCAAGTCACCAAACTATAGATTAAAATTTTTTATAAAGTAATTTTATTGTCCTTTTAGAGATATTTTCGATTGGAAATATACTTCTTTATTGTTGCTATCTAGCATTCATCTGATTCTTACCCTGTTACTAGTTAACTGTTACTAACAACTAACTCAAAGCAGTTATAACTCTGTTTGACAGTTGGAAATAAAACGATCATACCGAACCAGTGATTTTCTTTCCGCACGTAGAAATTGAGTAGATGTGTTTCATTGTTGCCATATAACAGTTATCTGTAGTTTAATCTGTCAGTAGTTAACTGTTAATAACAACTCAAAACAGTTATCTCTGCTTTAAAGCGTACATTACCCAATCCTACCAAACGAGTGATTCTCTTTTCACACGTAGAAAGGGAATAGCTCATTAAATAATAAATCCCTATCCCATATGAATGCAGACTGTAAATAACGGACTCGGCATTCAGCATTGAAATGGATTCAGCCCGTTGAATGGCGCAAGAATTATAGACACCCCTCTTTATGCGCTGTCAACTGCCGTAATGGAGGCCGTAAATCGCTTGCTTTACGCTCGCCCATACGTTATCACCTTTCCGGGACAGAGGCAGGTCCTATTATGTACGGCCCATATTGCTAAAAAATGAGTGCTTTTTATGAGGTTGCGTTTATTTATTTCCAGAGATGAAACATGTGCCTCACGCAGCCTGCACCTACAGCGCTCGTAAAATCCCTGAAATTTGTATTTAATGTTCAAGCGAGGGGAAAAATGTCCCCATTGACGCTGTGATTAATCTACTGAGCATGTACATCTTCAGGCATGAGGGAAAAGGTGGAAGTTGCCTTGTGTTTTCTTTTTAATGTAAATGGCAATGTCTGAAAACCCCTTGTAGTGTGTTAAATAGCTTGTGAAATTCGAAACTTAATGTCTCTTATATTTAGTTTTCAAAGTAAAAGAAAACATAAATTAAAAGTCTCGTGGCGTTTTTTCCTACTAATTGTTAATCATAAGCTGCATTATGTTTCGCAAAGTTCTTCATTTACGCGATTTTTATCCTATTTTAAGCTCTTTTTATGTTAAAAATAGAGCCACAATACCAGTAATAGCTTAAGAAATAAACATTACCAGATGTCAGAACCAATTTCACTTCAATTTTTCCAAATATTCGATTGTGATACATTTCCGAGGTAAAAATTTACTGTACAGTCACCCTTGGCGACTTTTTAAAAAAGTCGTCAAAAATCTCGCCATTATACACAAGCGAGGTCTAAAAATAAACAGAATATTGAAAAATATTGCCTGATTGGTTGGGATCCCTCATCTGCCGTTGGTCCAAATTGGTTGGGTTGTCAGAAAATGTTATTTATCATCAAATGTAAAATCGCGCCAAGGGTGACCGTACAGTAAATCTCAGCCCATCGAAGCCTCTAAACAAAGACGATTACTTTGTCATTTTGAGTTACCTTCAAATGACGATGTGAGCACCAGAAATGGTACCCTTCTTTTTCCATCATAACGGCGCACCTTTCTAGCTATTTCAGGTTTTCGTGATAAATTAAAATTTTTTAAGCTACTTTAAGGATTACTAATTCCTTATATGCTGTATTGTCCCTTATTAAGCAATTTCTGTTGTATTTTGCTGTTGATTTTAATCTTCATTTGAAGTTGTAAAAATGAAGAAGGATGTTAACATACAACCGTTTGGAAAATAAAACGCCAAGTGTTAAAAAGAACTGATCACCAGTTAAAAGTAATTTATTCTTGTTAGTAGTAAGCATTTCTGCCATCATATGACGTCAATAATTTTTCCTTCCCTGGCAAAAATGGAAAAAGATTTCATCTGTGATAGTGAGAAAATATTTTGATATTTCCTTCGATAATAAAAGTTGCGTCAAGAAAATTTCTTTTGGTGTCATGTAATATGAATTTTGTGAATGTTACCGGTGCTATTATTTTCTACAGACATGCATTAATTGTCGAACACTACTATTTTATCATTATTTCAATTTTTATTTTATTATTTGCGAACTTCACCAGTGCTGATATTTTCACTTTTAAGCTGAATAATTTTTTATTACTCTGATTTTTAATTTGCAGTTAATTCTATGAATATAACTGGTGCTAATAATTTTATGCTTTAATGTGAAATAAACGTAAAATATCAAATCATAACAATTTTTTCATTACTGCATTTTTAATAATTGTTATTTTTATAAATGCTACTGGGCTGATTTTTTTTTCTCATTCCTATTTTAAAATAGGTATTAATTATCAAAAATATTTTATTATTAAATTTATGAAAGTTTCCAATATCGATATTTTCATGCTCACAATAAAATGCAGTTTTGAAACGTCAAATAGAATTATTATAATTTGCTGAATCCATTATTTTTAAGGGAAATTCAAGGCCTTATTCACGTTTTTGATTAGTTTGTGCAAATGATTTCAAACCATTTAGTGGTTGATCTTTAGCTTCTCAACATGTTGGTCGTCATCGGACATTTTTTATGGTTCTATCCATATTTTCGACAATGGTCGAGGTGCATTTTTAGCATCAAATATACCTGACTGTAATCGATGAAACTGAAGTTGCATGTAATTGGCGGGTGCAATATCTGGACCCTAAATACCATTCCCGATTTTCAATTGCCTGGCTTGTATTTTCGCTTTTGCCAAAGAAAAACAATGACTGCATTTTCCCTTGGTTGACTTCCATTTTAAATTTTTAACACTTTGTAACTCAAATCTGAATGGACCAAATAAAAATAGGAAAATTTATTTTTTTAATTTCGAAATGTGATCTTTCCAACGAGTATGCATCTAAAATTGTAGGATCGATACTGAACGAGATATTGAATACTACAGTCAAAACCACAAAAATAAAGGATTCCTTTTTCCCCAACCTAACAATTCCATAGGCTAAGTTTTTAATCTATATTAATAAAGTATTGTTTTCATCATATTATTTACTCACGAATATTAACACTGATTTATCTAATCAAGTAGTTTAAAATAAAAAATATTCTAATTATAGTATTTATATTTATTAAATTTTAATAATTAAATCTAAAGGCTTAATATAAGTATCATGATTTAATAAAAATAATTGCGTAGAATTATTTCATTTTTAAGAATAAATTTTATTATTCTTGTATATTCCTGAAAAACTTTTGTTTCGAAGTGCATATATTTTCTATGAATATAGAATTTTCTTATCAGATTTTAAAACTATTCTGTATTTTAATTAAATTTAACAATATTATAAATTTAATTGCAATTATACATGCATAGAACTAATAATTTACTGCATGATTTAATCCCTGTGAATGCGCTGTGATATGAACATATATAAATTTATGGAGGTAGAACAATAGATTTGGAAATTAATTCATTTTAATACCGAAAAATTATTCTTAAAACAACATTGATATTACATTGAAAAATAATCTTAGACTTTAATTAAATATTTTTATAATTGATATTCGTGATAAAATATTATTATTCTTTAATTGAATCCTTTTATTTTAAGAGTGTGTGAGACATTTTATTGTTGTGTGTACCGGTGTTAAAAATTAAACCGAAGAAAGAAAAATAAATTGAATATATCTGGTTGTGAGCTTAGTACTAATATATTTTATTATTGTGGAACACATAAAAATAGGAATAATTTAATTTAGAATTTGAATTTCTTTCATTTATAACTTAAAGAATGATTATAAATTTATTTCTATCTCTTGTGCATGTTTTTTTTTTTTTTTTTTTTGGTATGAAATTTATTACAATAAAATTTTTTCAATACATTTTTGTTATTTTTTATTTTTTTCGTCTTTTTTACAAGCACTTTTGTATTTAAATTCTTCTTTCAAAGCATTATTCTTAAATTGGATAAAAGAACATTTATCTTTTTATTTATCGGAAAAAGAGTTTTACATCTTCAATAATGCATAAAAAATAAAGTGCTATGGGATACTTTTTTGATCGTGTATGTTGAATTTGAATTGCTCGAAAAGTATAATAAAAGTTTTTTAATGTATGATGAAATTTGCTTTTTAAAAATTTCACTGACATTCTGTTTCTCTCACTTCTTAAGACTTGGAGAAGACAAATAATTTAATTGACTTGGAAATTTGAGAAGCCCAGTACTTAGGTTGAGAAAGAAAAGTAAAAATTCAAGTTAAAAAAATACATAAAAAAACAAACAAAAAATAAAGAAAAATAAAAATGTTTTGCTGTAATTGTAAAACTTCTATAAATATGTTCGAAAAAAAAAAATCATTGATCCTTTCAAGAGTACCAAATATAGATTTTATCGTTGTGACGATAAAAGTAAGAACACTGACATTTTTTGAAATTCCTATTTAATAGTTCAATATATTTTATTTATTTATAATTATTTATTTATTTTTTTTTTTTTGAAAAAGCATCTGACTATAGGTTATCGGCTCCCACGCGTCAAAAACCAACGATATTAAAGCATTAAAAATAAAAAGAAAAATTAGGCTACAAATAAACAAAACAGTTATTAACTGAAAATATTAAATTATTATTTGAAAATATTATATTATTTGAAAACAGTTATTAATTGAAAATATTAGATTATTATTTGAAAGCAGTTATCAATTGAAAATATTAGATTATTATTTGAAAACAATAAATTCAAGCTGTAAATTCAGCATCAGGCTGTTTATTTTAATTCATGTGTGTACATTAATATGCAATTAATTATATTTAATTTAGATATGCTATAATTTTTAATAACTAATGTATCAGTACGACAAAAAAGTAATTTCATTGTGATATAAATTGTTAATATTTAAATACCCTGTAAAAAATAAATTGCATTTTAATTATTTATTGTACTTATTCTTTCATACTTTTAATTATAAGAGAACCATTAATATTTCACATATGAGTTTAATAACAGTACATTTATTATTTGTGTCCAATGCTGCAGAAATGAAAGAGAAGGGATTACTTAGATTTGTAATGAGTTCTTACAACATTTATTCTCTGCCATTCACTTTGGAGAAGATTACGCCAAGCCCTAAATAATTGAGCCGTTTTGCTCAAATTTAATCTTCTTAAAAACTAAAAGATGAAAGTAAATAGAAACGTCAAGATAGGAAACCTGAAAAAAGATTAAAAAATAATTTTTTTCCCAAATTTTTTAAGAGTTGTAGACGTGCTACTTAAGAGGAAAACATTTTCCATATTTCATCACAAATAAGGGGGTAAAATTTGCAACTCTATTTATATTGTCTCACTTTTTATATAGTCGTTCCTATTATTTGTTTAGCAAACGGGAAATTAAAAAAATGCCAAATTATATATAATAAAAAATTATTTAGTAATATATGTAGGCTCATTTTTACCATAATTAAATAACTAAATTCAGTATACGCATAGAAATATATTAAAAATGAATGCGTGTATGTATGAAAACATGCCTCCCAACCTGTCTAGTGGTTAGCATAACTGACTACGGTTGAGGAGGACCTAGGTTCGAATCCCAGCTCGGGCATGGAAGTACTTTCTCTCTCTCTCTCTCTGTGTTTCTTGTCCTTTCCTCAGATGATGGATGAATGTGGCCCGCCCTATAAACGGATTTGTGGTGGTGTGGCGTGGGTGATGCTACTCGTACCTCCGTGACTTGGTTCACAAGTGCCCACCGGGTAATGATAAAATGAGTAGCAGTTTCCGGCCTTGTTGCGACAAATGGGCTAATGTACTTACTTCTCAAGGGTGCCCGCCATTAGAAAAAAAAATGTATGAAAACATTGAAATAAATATTAAAAAATTAAAACGCTAGAAAATTATTGAAAATATAACATTGGATTTTGCTTTCAGTATTTGAGCTGTCACGATTCTCCCCAAATTTCTTCAAGGCATTGGTTGGGTTTTGTGGCGCAAGGTCTTCAAGGCATTGGAATCTATGGTTAATTAAAATTTGTTGACGCATTTTCGAATTGACTACTTTTATTGTTTTTAAACAAACCACTTTTAAATTTATCGTAAATACAATCGTAACTGTTCCTCGTAAATACAATTTTTACTGTTATTTTAATTTGGACTTACCATGGGCTAGTGATGCTTGCTTACCTTGCGCTTCAGACTGTCTCTGTTTTGTTCCCTGCCGCTTTTGAAGAAATGGAGCTATACTTTGTTCTTTTGTCTTCTGCTTGTACGTTTCTCAAGATGATTCTTCTGCGATTCTCCTGGTTTCCTCCTTTGTGACACGTAAATACGGCACACTATTTAGGAAAAGTCCTCCGAAAGGCAGCAGAGCGTTGAACTGTAGACTACGTGGTGACTAAGCAATTTTATGAGATTATATTAAAATACATTAATTTGAAAAACATTTATCGAAAATATAAATGAAATATAATTTAGTTTGAATATGAAAAATTCAATTAATTTTATTAAAATAAAATAATAAATTATAGCCGAAAGTATATACGTGTACTACATACACACTCTTTCTCTCTCTCTCTCTCTCTCTCTCTCTCTCTATATATATATATATATATATATATATATATATATATATATATATATATATATATATATATATATATATATATAATATTAAAAGCCGTCTTAAATGTTATAGAATCTACAAAATATATTAAATGAAAGATATTCTTAATCCAAGGTATATTACAGTGTACATAATTATTGTCAAATTTACCATTCGGTATAAATATATTCACAAGATATTTATTTATCATAATGTTTTTGAACGATTTAAAACCTTCTATATTTTGCTCATTCAGTAGAAAATTTATGTGCTTCCTCGAATTTGAAATAATAATGCGTTTTAGCTTTTGTCAGCCGATCCAGATTCTAGAATAACAAAACGAGTCGACAATTCTTGGTTATTATTCCTTTGGCAATCCTTTCACAACGTAAATCATTTCAAAAAATAACGAAATCGGGAAACGATACATTTTTGATATTTTTCAATATTTGTGGATGTAGGAAAAATTCCCAGACTGTTTTGACTCGCGATATAAATAAAGAAATACCCGCCACATTTTCCTAAATGGTAGGGATTCTTTTTTCCCTCCACAACACGACATTATTCACACTCTTGGCGTTTTCGCGCCACATTTCGCTGCATTTATCTAATGGACATAAGCATGAAGTTGGAATTCTTGCCATTCCCATTATTTTTACTCCAGTCCAAAAGGGATGGGGGACATCCCCCTAAATATGAGTTTTTCCCTTCTTAAATATGAGTTTTCCCCTCTGTTCTTTGTCCGCATTACTTCGGAAACATTAGTCTCTGGTTTCTTGATCCAAGGATTTACAGTCCATTAGCCCATCAAAAAGGGAAAAATCACTTTATCCCTTTACTCACTCCGGGCTCATACTGTTTGAGTTTTTCCCTTTAAATCCCGAATAAATTCCCTCACCATATCGGCACAAATTAACGCCAAAGTTTAAAAAAAGAAGAAAAGTTTATTGACGTTTTAATCGCTCGTGCGGCTTAATTTACCGCCAAGATCCGTCAAAAGTGTCAAATCGCGCCATAATGGGAAGTTTGAAAATAACAATTCCTACTGTCGTTCTGGCTCTTGTGGATCTTTGGCAAATTTTTGCCGAGCTTCCGAAACTTTGTTCTTTTCGGGGGAAAATCTACTCAGTCAAAAGAAGTGCGCCAAGACTTTTCCCTGAGAGATTTACCGCGTGATTTTTCCGTTCGGCTGCTCGGCCAGGAGCTTATTAAAGTTCTCTTAAGCTTAAGTAATGAGTTGTAGATAGCTGAGAAAGTAAGCCCAGAAAACTGGAAAAGAAAGTGGGCTTATTGTTTGTTAATTTATGTTTCAAAGAACAGCAAGAAGTATTTGTACTTCGAATTTTTGACACATTTTAGTTATTGTTCTGCGCCAAGTCTTGGAAGTCAAATTTATTTAGAATGCTATTTAATTTCGGATTCACAATTAACACTTTGGTATTGATTTAATTATAATGTCAAAAAGCAGGTAAGTGTACGTTTGAAATTTACTACGTTGTGCTAATTTATTTTAACTTGCATTACTTTAATGTTATTAGCTAAATATAAATGCTAATTTTATTTTCGTTTATATTACAGGTATATATATATATATATATATATATATATATATAAAAGAGCAACTTATTGATTTGTTGTCAGATTTCTAGATCATAGGTTGGATTCCGTATTCTGATATGGACATATTTAGCGTGTAAGAATAGAATATTATTTACAATGCATGCTCTAATTAAGTAAACTCTTATTTGTAAAAGGAAAATGTGGGTCAACCGTTTAATTAACCAATCAAGTAACAGGAACTGCTTTAAATGACCAATAAAATGTCCTATATAATATTTAAAGCAAAGAAAAACAATTGTGCTTTCGAAGTAAAATATTTAATGTTGTTTTAGCTGTTCTTTATTTTTTTAATATTGAACAATGTTTCCCGTTGAGTGTCATCAATGTAATCTATTCCAAGCTATATGTAATAACTGTTACCACTTTGTGTAAGTATTTTTGTAGGATTTGAGAATCTATTTTAAACCATCGGGCTGTATATAGTCGACGAAGCATAATGATTAGTTTATGTTCTTTGGAGTGAGGAATCCTAGGTTCGAATATTAAGAGATGATTCTGTGGAATTAACCCATCGTGCACTTCTGTCAGGGCGGGAACTTGAGTGTTTTCTATTTATTCAAACTCATCCTTCGAAGACGTTGTGTATTCAGATGCCTTCTTTGGGTACGTGGCATATGTAGGAATACGCGGCGAATGAGAAGCTTATGAGGCAGAGAAGCATAAAGAATTCCTGGAGGAATAATATTTACAATTTATGCAGGAAGCGGAAACCGTTTGAAGGCAGTGAATTAAAACTCTCTTCCTAATCCCGAGTTGAGTCAACATCACTTTCGGCCAACTGTTGACAAAGTCCGGCAGTGGAGAGGAGGAGCAAGCCTGTTGACTTCAAACACAGTTGAACGCTTTGCCTCCCCCCTCTGACAATCGAAGTTTCGGCACCTTTGCATCTGCAGCAGACTGCTTCAATAAGACGAATTCCTTTTGTTCATTTGTGAATGTCTGGAACTTGCTTTCTTTCATTCGACATTCGCTAGATTAAAATGTTGATTTCAAAGAGCTGAATAACTGGGAATATAGACTGCTTGTTTTTCCAAACTTTGCGAGATTCTAAAGTAAAGTAATTAAATCTTAAGGCTGGGATGTCTCATATATATTGTTTTTGTGTCTTGGAGATTTCTGGTTCAATACTTGATACCGCAGCAGAAAATATACTAAGAAATTTTGATTTGTCAAACTAGATTACTTTTTGCACATTGTGGCTAGTTTGAGAATAAATTTTCTTTATAGAGTATTTTGAACTACAACAAACATCCGCAATCGGAGTCGAACCCATAAACTGCTGAACTACAGAGGAAAACACTAACCATTCATCTGAAAGCTCAAGTATGTGGTAAAGGCCACACTAAACTTCTGCAAGGTATTTTCGTTAATGTAATGTAGTATGTTGGAGAAGAGAATACTCTGTATCAGGTGTCGACTTTTTCACTTGTCCATTATTAGTAACTGTTATTTTTCATTTCTATATTTGTGGATTTCATTAGGTGATATTCAGCTGTTAGCAGAAACAAATGGAGGAAATTGAATAACATAAAATAAACAAACATTCTTGAATTACGTTATTCATTTGAAAAGCAAGTTTGAATAACTAGTAGTAAAACATTCTTGATTGTTTTATATTTAAATAAATGATAATCTGTAATTAATATAACTTTTATATATTATTATTTATATAATTCAAATATTTTTTTAACGTGAATTAATGTAAGTTAAATAACATAAATTATTAACGTTGGTTATATAAATAAATTATTAATAATATGAATTAAGTGGAACAATAAATGAATATGCTAAGATTTAAAAGTTGTTTGATATAATTTAAGTTCATTAAAATTCACTAAATTGCCTTTTTTATTTGAATCTCCGATTAAGTGACGCAGTCAACATCTGAATTGGCACAGACAATAAATCTCTAAATTTTGAAAAGAGTTGATTTTGTAAAGGATTTTAATTTGAAAGAAAGATCTCTTTTGTTGAAAAAAGTTTGAAATATTTATTTCAAAAACTTATATTTTATTAAACAAAATGAAAAAAGAAAATTTTTAAATCTTATTTTTTTTACGGATTATTGATAATCATTTTTCAATGCACCTGTATGTTCTCATATTAAGGAAGCAAAACAGTACATTTGTTAGAGATGTTAATAGGCGGAATTAAATATTATATTCTTTTTATTTAAATTAGTAAAATAATAGTTTTAAAGTTTTTCAATTAATATGAAAATGAATGTGATGACCAAAGTTTCAAATTAAAAAATATTGTATATCTTCACCAAAACTGAATGAAACATTATAAAAAATTAACAAACATATATTGCCTTTAGCAAATAAAAAAGAAACTTTAGAAAATTTTCATTTCCACTATTTTCTTGTATTATTTTCACTTATATAAACTACTCAGGAAAGTAGTCGACAAAATAAAAATAATTTTCATTTGGCGAGAAAATGATAGCATTCATTATGAAACATTTCATTGTGAAAAATGTAAGATGCAAAATAAATTTTTGTGCCAGATAATTTTACTTTTTTTTTTTTTGCATCAAACTTTTTTCACCCTTCGTCATTCTTTGACATTTTCATCGATCATTTTTAAGGTGCTATTTTAGGAAAAAGAAAGGTGACACATTTTATCATTTATAAAATATTAACTTCTTTATTATGAAAATATATGCAATTTTTCTTCAAAAAATATACCGTTGTTCGTTTGAAGTCTTCTTGTGATTCTTTTTAGTTAGCTTTCAGTTTTAAAGGAATGTGAACATTTAAGTAACTCCAAGCCGTTTCGCATTTGAATATCGAAATTAACCATAAGTACAGGTTTCCGGCAGTATTTAGGTTGAGAGCCGATTTTATTTTTTTTCTGTACTTGATTGCTTTTGGCTTGAGGCTGTATTGGCCTTTGATGGAGCAGGTGGTTTTGTATGGTTTCTCTTAACTTAAGAATAAAGCTTATAAAACTTATTCACATTACATATTTGTTGTATCCAATGTAATATAGCGTTATTGAAATTATAAAATCAAGTGTAATGCTCGTCCCTTCGTTTTATCTTGTTTATTTTGCTTGAAATATATTTTAACTATTTTCAGCAAATAAAAATTCGTTATACGCAGCAATCACCTCGTAATTTTGATTTATGATCAAATGATGAAGTTGACATCCGAGCTAGCATCCTCCTCTCGAATCTAAATTACATCAGTGGAAGGATATTGCATCCACGAAATATTTTATTTTTCAAAGTAATTAAAAGTAATTTCACCATTAGTTAAGATGTAGGATCTTCGATTGTGTCAGGTATCGAACTCGTCACCTCCCAATTACAAGAACGTTATCTTTCTCAACCAGGCCAACATGATATCTACTGGACCTTAAAATTATATTGCTAAGTTACTTACTGCTTTTCAGATAACTATTTCCATTATTTAAATAGTTAAACACAGTTAACTGCCTCGTAAATTTGAGCAATTAACAAATGATAAGAGGTCGATATTTGAGCTGGCATCTGATTTCCACTTCATGTCCCAACAACACTGTATCATGGAACATTTTGGAGTTTTAACGCACATATGACGTCTTTGCGTATCGGTCTTTATTAGCCTTCAGTATCGAACTTGTTACCTTTTTAAACTGGATTAATCTTGAAAAGGTCGTAAATATATGGAAGTTTGAATTGGTGTGTACAGTTATTTTATAATGAAATTGCACTCTGAAATAATATTTTCCGCAAAAAATATAATTAAGCATCATGTTACGTCATAAAAGTATATTTAGACTATAACACATAATGAGAAATCCGTACATAACATAATAAACATATATTTTGTGATGATAAGCTTTAATAAATATATTGTAAGCATTTCAAGTAACGGTTAGACTTCAAATTCCATTGAGAAATTTTATTATTTTTGGCTTTATGCAGGAAATATGGATTTTCTTACATATAAGACATTATCGCCATTTCAAATGTCATAGAAATTACTCTTCAATCTTCATTCTGTAAAATCGGAGATCGAATTCTCTCCACATTCTTTTTTGTCTTTCGAGATCACGAAATCTTTCCGGAATCATTTTCACACGCGCGAAGACTTTTCTCTCGGCCCGAGGGTTTGACACCTCAAGTGACGACCCAATCCTGGAAAATTTAAAAAAAGCGATCTTGAAGACCCTTGTGAATGTGTTAAGGAATGTTCTAGAATCGAGATATCAGGATTTTCCCAATTTCTCACTCTTGCATTTCTTAGAAGGTAAAAAATTGGGATATTATTTAGTTTGACTATTTTTTGTATTTCATAAAAGAAGAGAAAAAAATAAATTTTAGATTTTAGGTTTAAATTTTTTCAATTTTTCCACATTTTTTTCTTTTTCTTTTAGAGATCAAACTTTATTAAAAGATTAAAAGCTTGATTATGTTTTTAAAGGATGACTTACTAACAGTATTAGAAATGATTTAAAGTATGGGCTCGGTAATAAAACTGACTTAATGTGAAGAAAGTCATAAGTTCGATACATGATTTAACTAAAAACAAATGAGAATTACATATATTTAAAACATACCATTTAGAGCAGTGTCTTATTACATATATGGCATGAAATTTAAGGTGTAACATACGCATTTTTAGAAATTCAAACCCCACGTTGTGTGCTCTTTATGGTTTATCGTGGCTTGTTGACAAGATTAGTGGGATGTCCCTGTATTGAATGCAGTTTGCTGTTTAGTAATGGAAAATTAAATCTATCTTTCACTTGCTGCATACTGTTGTCAGGGCGGGTGGTTGGAAGTTTTGATTTTTTTCTTTATTATGCGTGAATACGGTTTATTTATTATTATCATGTTCCATGAAAAGGTGTTCAGGAAGGCAATGAATGGAGTATGTTTAAATCTGTAAATATGTATCTGTTATACTATTCGTTTAATGTTATTTCATACATAAAATTTATTAGTTGCAATCTGAGCTGAGATTTACTGTACGGTCAAGGTTTGCGCGATTTTCCACATTAAGCGATAAATAACATTTTCTGGCAACCCAACGGATACCGAACAATCAAATCCGACCACAGATGAGGGGTTCTGACCAATCAGGAAATATTTTTCATTATTCTGTTTATTTTTAGACTTCGCTTGTGCAAAATGGCGAGATTTTTGGCGACTTTTTGACAAAGTCGCCAATAGTGACCTTACAGTAAATCTTTACCACAATTTATCAAATATATAAACAAAAAGCCTAATGTTGAAGCACGAGATAAAATATGGCTATTGGTTTGACATAATAAGTCAGTGCGAGCCTCTGGTTTCTTTAAAGTGTTTTATTCAACAGCAACAACATGACTAGAGAAAAAGTTAGAAGTACAGTATGAAGAAATGGAATCACATGACCTAACACAGCGCCATCTATAGGAAATGAATGTTAGTTAGCTTAAGTGGAAGGAAGAAGATGCAACATCCTCCAACCGCAAAAGGATAAAATTTTAATCTAACCAAAATTTCAAGTTAAAAATTGAACATTAAAAATTCAAATGAAATTAGCTTGTTACAAATACATAAAGCATCTAAACATGTGCTAAGGAAAAAAGCATTAATGAAGACCAATACAAAATTGATATTACAATTTAACAGGTTTGGCAGTTCTCAAAGTTTTACTTAAAATACCCGATGTTTCCAAACGAAACAATCTTTGAAATGGTCGAATCACCTCACCATTTTCAGTTTTGACCCTTGCAACTCGGGAAACACCATCACGTCCTTTATAGATTTCAATAATTTTAGCTAAAGGCCAATCAACGCGTTTCTTACCATCAGAGCTGATTAATACCATATCTCCCACCTCAAGTAGGGTTTGATGGACGTGTCTGGAATGTTTAAGGAGAGAAATATATTCCTTTTGAAAACGCGTCTTAAGCTTTTGTTTAACGGACTGGAGGTGTTTCGCACGTTTGCGTAGGTTCAGCACATTCTGTTCAAGATCCTCGATTCTGAATTCAGTCTGATCCTGTAAAAAGAGAGAAGGTGTTAGTGGCACAAGATCTGATGGCTCTTCGGAGAGGTAAGTAAGAGGTCTGCTGTTGAGGATGGCTTCACACTCACACACAACAGTATACAGTTCTTCGTAGCCAAGTCTCGCTTTTCCCAAATTCCGTCTCAACAATTCCTTCAACATTCTTACCACTCTTTCCCACCAACCTCCCCACCAAGCGGCAGTAGGTGGATTAAAATGCCAGGAGATCTTTTTCAAATCTGAATGAGACACAATTTTACTCCAATCGATATTTTTGAACTCGTTGTTTGCACAGATGAAATTGGTTCCATTATCAGAGTAGATTGTTTTCACTCGCCCTCGACGCGAGATGAATCGTCTCAAAGCAAGAAGAAAACTTTGTGTGGAAATGTCCGAGACAAGTTCGAAATGCACCGCACGGTACACTGCACACGTGAAGATAGCAATCCAAACTTTATCACGATTTCGAAGAACCAAGGGACCTGCTAGGTCTACTCCTGTTGTTTCGAAGACGGCCGACATTCGCACACGTTCTTCAGGAAGAGGAGCAAACATTGTAGTAGCAGGTTTGGACTTAAATCTTTGGCAAATTATGCATTTGGATACAACTGAACGAACAGTTTTCCTAGATCGCAAGATCCAGTATCTCTCACGAAGGATTGTGACTAGAGTTTGTACACCTACGTGATTGAAGGTTCGATGAGTTTCCTCTATGAGTTTGGAAACAAGCTCATGCTTGTCTGGCAGCAGGATAGGACGCCTGAAAAAGTCATCATCACCTGTGAAGATTAATTTTGTCTCTACTCTAAGAATACCATTGGAGTCCTGGTATATGACAAAGTTAGGAGGAATTAATTTGCGGTTTTTTCCGAATGTCTGTCTTTGTATATAAATGAATATTTCAAGCTCAGATTGGGCGACCTTATAGTAAATCTTTACCACAATTTATCAAATATATAAACAAAAAGCCTAACGATAATTTTTTTAAATCGTAATGATGCTTAATATTTCACTTTTTTAAAGGTTTTCATTATAATATCTTATAAATCGAATATCTTAATCATCTTCCTTTAGAATATTAACTTGCTCTGTTGACAAATTTTTAAGATATCGAACATTGAACAAAACTTAGATCTACAGAGACATGCATAAAAAAAGAAAGCTCAACCTTTAATATAATTTGAGGTTACAAAACATTTTCTCGTAGTTTTCTAAATGTTATAATTTTTGAATGATACATATAAATTTCATTTGATTTCTTTAAGATATACATAGAAGAATTTGTACGCATAAATGAGAGAATTTCTCGTTTTAGAAACGAAATATTAATAATTGTCAAACTGCAACACTTCAGAATATTTTTTCTATCATTTGTCCAAAAATATTGATTATGGCATTCCACCCTGACAAATATCTGATTCAGTAAAATCCCGAATTCCTGAAGATACCAGATCCTGAAGTTAATTTCTTGAAAGGAAACGCCTCTCGGAAAATCTTTTCCCATTAGACGGACTCTCTTTAACACTCTCATCCATCATTCTTCTTTTTTACCTAAACTTTACTGACTTTAAAGCAGTTTTTTTTGGGAAAGAAAGAATTTACATTTCATCATTTCGAAAACATTACTCAATATTACATTAACAAAAACTGATACAAGAAAGTTACTTTGTTGATACTTTCTTTTTTTTTTTGCAATAGTTTTCAATAGATTTGTCATTTCGATGTAATATTTTGTTACATTTTTCATACAGTTCATTGCAAAAAATATAAGCTTTTAATATACAAAAATGAGCAATAGTTACGTAATTAGAAATATGCATTGTATATACACTAATTGGCGAATTATTGTAGAGCAAAAAATAGAGATTATAGTAGTAGCAATAACACACAATTTGAATGTGAATTTCAGTTGGTTTTAAAGCAACCCTTGGCGAATATGTAAGCTTGACTATTAGATAGGTTTGTTAATTCCCGGTCAATTCCTCCACATGAAAAATTATAGGAGCCAGCCTTACTATATGAAATAGATTCTGAATCATCGCGGTGTTCCAATCCTGAGATGGGAATCAAACCCACAGATTGTTGAACTAAAGGCAGAGTTCAATGTGTTGTACTTTGTGAGATACGATTTTCTTAATACTAATATTTGGGATGCAATAGATTTTCTATAAGTATAGCAATTGATAAACCTGATCGATTACATTTCAAAACAGCTGAAATTTCTAATATGTCTGTAACATCCTCTGTTGGAACAAGATCTGGTAAATAAGCTGGTCATTGCATGCAATGTTGGCAAATATGAAAAGATCACTGTATCCTTTAAAATACTGGCGTTTGTCTCGCTTTATTAAGAATACTTAGGTAACTTGATGACACGGGAAATGACGTCAGTCGTAAAATATTGTAAAGAACTTCAAATGTGTTGAAACACAAAAGAAATTACCTGACTAGACTATCAATCTTTAAATGAGTATACCAGATGTAACTGAGAATTTTTTTATATAACAGCTGCAAGATTGGACAACAGATTTATCTGTATAAATATACGAATATTGTAGGCATCAATGCAGATAGAAAGTAGAATTCTTTTTTCAAGGATCATATATTACTTAAAGACGAGTTTAGATTCTACAATTCTTGACTCGATATCATTGGATCACAGCCAAAAGGTAAATGACGTCACGAAAGATGACAGCATTACAATGTAATACATATAAGTTGTTAATTGAAACGTGATTGTTCGATACTTTTGTTCATCTTTGGCTTGCAGTTCTATATGTATAGCGTTTTGGGAAGACTTTTTATACAGAGCGGAATATAAACTTGAGAAATGAAAATGACCTCAATCTCTAAAGCATGCACACTGATAAATGGGCATGCAGAAAACAAATAAAACACTCTTTTATCACTATTCATTAGTGGTTGAGATCGAACTTAGCATCTTTCATTTCTATCACTACTCTATAGTAAACTCTAATCCACTGTCATTGAAATAAATCGTTTGTATTAAATATCTATGGAAACTGATTCAGAAATCTGTTTTCACATTTAGAATAAAAATAATTGAATGAATGAGATTTGCATTTTTGTAAAAACTCTATTGTAAAATTCCTAGGGAATCATCAACAGTTGATTTCGGAGATCGTAACATCATTTTTAGGAATCGTTCATAACATGTTCGTCTCACGATCAACTGCATAACTCCGATTAAAATGTCCCAAACAGATATTCTGCTAAAATAAAAGTTCTTAATGTTTTCTGGGAAATTAAATTGTAAAATTCATATTGTAAAATAAAATTGTAAAATTCATACTGTAAAAATTTACAGAAAATCAACAGTTGATTTCGGATATCGCAACATCACTTTTGAAGATCGTCTATGGCACGTTAGGTCTCACGATCAAATACATAATTCTGAATAAAATGTCCCAAACAGAGATTCTGCTAGTATAAATATTCTCAATGTTTTCCGAGAAATTAAATTGTAAACTTCACAGGGAATCATCAACAGTTGATTTCAGACATCGTATAACATTATTTTTAAATATCGTCCATAACATGTTCGTCCATTACATGTCCATAACAATTTCTGGGTTCTGGCATAATTCTGATTAAAATGTCCCAAATAGAGATACTGCTGGAATAAATATTCTCAATGTTTTCTGAGAAATTAAATTGTAAAATTCACAGGGAACCATCAACAGTTGATTTCGGACATCGTATAACATCATTTTTAAATGTCGTCCATAACATGTTCGTCTTACTGCATAATTCTGATTAAAATGTCCCAAACAGAGATTCTGCTAGAATAAATATTCTCAATGTTTTCCGGGAAATTAAATTGTTTCCATCAGGATCTGGAATACCCTCAACAATAATATTCCATTTCGAAGAGATTCTGGAGGTTCCGCGACATGGGGACGCTAATCTCTCTCTTAAGCATTCGAAAACCCGAGCGATCTTTCCTGGTTCCTGAGAGAATAATATTTACAAGTTATTTTAGGCACGGGAAACTAATTTTAAACCATCGAATTACTGTGCAAGTCCCGCAATATCGAAATCCCGCCAAATATTGACAAGTTCTGGGGAAGGAGAGGACGACGTTTTCGAGTGCCTATTGACTTTAAACACAGCTGAAGAGAGAGAGAGAGACTCTCTTTTCTGATGTATTGGGATTTTCAAAATCCCTCCCTCCCCCCAGACAATCGATGCGTGGAGTTTTCGAGAGATGGTATCTGCGTCAGACATCTTCCACCACCCCCTTCCACAAACGGTGCGGACTGCATCTCCCTCCCTATTATTTTGAATGGCCCGGATTTTTATTATTTTGTTCCTGCACCCACGAAGTCAGAAAAGAATGCCTTTAGAAAATAGAATTAGTCCGCCAAACACTCGGTGACTCGAGGGTCTTGGAAGATTGAATTATGGAATTGATTTCCAGTTCGAAATTCGAGTGCTAATTTTACGTAATTATTGAATTCGGTGAATGGAATTTGAAATTATTAAGTCATTAATTTCTCAATATATCCAAAGAATACATAATTAGATTCATTAGTAAATTAAAAAGCTATCAGTCGTATGGATTTAGACTAGTAGTTGTTTCAGTTTCTTACCTAAGCAGACTCGTTAATAAGGTTTTTAGTACTTTAAATAAGTACAATTTTTATTTTAAAGAGACTTACGTCTTGTTAGAGCTGCACGATTTGTTATTGCTCTGATATAGAATTTTGGAATTTATACCTTGGAATATAAGTTCCGATAGAGAATGATTTCAAATATTTAAGGGGTTGAAAAGACAAAAGCTTATAACAATATGGCATAAAAGGTGTTGAAAGAAGTGTCAAATGGAGAAAATGAGTAATTAATATCTTTGTTTAGGGTTACATTTAGTTATCTAGGGTAGTCATTTCCGCTCTTTATGGTATATTTTGACATCAATGTGTTTTGTGAGTGGTAAAGCAAAATTTAGTTAATTGGTATATTATCAACTAAAAATCTTAATCCTATATTCAGTAAATTATTGCAAATGTAATTGTGCTTATTCTCTCTATGTATTATATACATTACTTGTATTTTGTTTTAGATGTATAAAGATATTTACATATATCTCTAATTATCCCCATCTATCTCTATCTATATTTCCTCATTTATCTATACATTCATATATGCACACACACACATATATGTGTGTGTGTGTCTTTGTGTGAGAGAGAGGTAATCTTTATCCAAATAAATTTAAAACACCTTTCCTTTTTGTAATCTGTTCTTCTAATAAGAAAAGATAATTTTATGTCAATTTTTCTCAATATTAATTTTCCTGCTTTTAACTTTCACTTTAAACTTATATTTTTAAATTTCTTATTTATAATTCTGAGTGTTTTCCTTTGTATTCTAAAACAATCCTATTTTTCTTATTGAAAAATTACTTTTAAATACTCTTTATTAGTTTGTTAAACAAATTCGGATAGAATGTACACTGTTGAATAAGTATTTACTTAATTTTGTTTGATTTTGTTTTATTTATATGATGTATGAATGGAATATAAAGAAAGTTACTACTGATAATAAAAGCGAGATTTAAAAAAAAAAAAAAAAAAAAAAAAAAAAAAAAAAAAAAAAAAAAACCATGGAAAATATTTATTACCATGCACTCAATTTTTCTCTTAGAAGAAGGAAATTTTTCACTTTTGTCATTTTATACATTTCAAACTTGATTTTGAATGTCATACAAATTACACTTCCATATTCAACTTTTCGAAATCGAAGATCAAGTTCAACCCGAATTTACATTTATTTTTTTCATTTTTATCTTACGAGATTTCCTCCCCCTCCCCTGTCTCTAGCAGACGAATTTTATGATTTGACAGCTAAAGTAGGAAGCAAGTCAGAGAAAGAAATCATTTCCTCAAATATAAAATGTCTGCATTTCTGAGTACATATTATAAGGCAGTTTTGAATAAAAAATTGTTGAAAATTTTCACACTTTTAAATCAAGATTTCCTTTTTATAAGGAATGGAATTTTTCATTATGTATGTGGTTTTTCATTAGGAATAAAGCGTATAACAGATAATTTATTTTTAAATTATCTCGCGATTATTTTTAAAATTTTAAAGTTTATTTTAAATTTAAATAATTTTAAGTTTTTAAAATAGAAATTAGGCTCTTCAGAGCGAAAAATACTTATTTTTTTATGTGGATTGCTCTGGAAATCTCCTTAAATTTTTTTCATTTTAACTTTTTATGAGAGAAGATAAATTTTAAAATATTTTTGAAACATTATTAAAAACTTCTAAGCGCTTTTTGTTTAAAATATCTGCTTTTTAAAATCTTTTCCTCAAATGTAAATGTACATCTACATTTTTAAATTTAAAATATTGAAAAAAATATATATATTGCAACAAACATAAATTATTATAAATTTACAACATTTTAGTTACAACTTTAACAACAACAAAGTTAGTACAAACTTTACTATACAAAAGTATAAATTAAAAAAAAATATTATAGAAGCATATTTAAAAATGGTATTTGAATTTGAGTTATTAAAATAAAAATTGAATTTCAATATTATGTCTTGTTATTAAACATATTAATTTAAGAAGAATGAACTTTATTTTTTAATTACAATGTAATTTTAAATATAACCTTTTTAATTTACCACACTGATGTTATTTTTATATACTTTTTTTCATAACATGAAATAGAAATTTTATGTTTACATTTTTTAAACTAACATTTCTTTAGAATGTTTTTTTCATTTTCATTTTTTTTAAAACATACAAATTTTTATCAAAATTCTTCTTAATTTTCATAAAAAAACTAAAAATTTTTGCATGAAAAATATTTTTATTACAATTTAAATCTAAATCTTATGTTGTGTTTTCAATTTTTTTATAAATGCAAAAAAAAAAAAAAAAACTTTCTTTAGAATTCTGGGAACACCCAGGAAGTTTGGAAGTATATTTGTCATGCTCGTCACGTGATCGACTTATAAAAGGATTAAATTTGTGAAAATGAAATTCGTCCGCTGAATGACAATAGATCGCCGCCTTTGTTAGAAGTGGTTGGACAATTTCTGATCACAGAAAAGGCAAGAAAAAAAAGAAGCGACCTACTTCCATTTCATTCAGATGATTAAGAATATTTATTATAGAACTCCATTGTGTGGAACTTTTCTCAGAACAAAATCTCGAAGTTAATTTCTGCAGGAAGAATTCTCCTCGAAAAAATCTTTAAAGCTCACTTTTTCTGTTAAGAAAACGGTCTTTATAGCGTCTTGCTCATCCATCACTCGGAATTCCAAAAGTTTTACAGGTTTTTGTGTATAAACGAGAGAAAAGGTCACGTTTTCGTTCTTGTCTGAATATTATTCATCATAGAATCATTAAGTAAATTCTTTGTCATTCTAGACCTAAAATAAATTTTCCGTGATATTTTTTTAATCATTTTTTATATTCGGTTTTTTTTTTTATTATTTTAATTAAAAAGTTGTCAAAATAATACACATTTCAAAAAGAATTTTTTCGTTATAATTCACCAAAATGCGTATAATTTTTTAAAAATTTATTTATCGTTATTTTAAAGGTATTAAATAATATATTGAACGAAGTTTATCTGATGGTTATGAGATATTTCTGTATATTAATATTTTTAGTCTGGATAGTGTAATTTTGTTTGGTGTAAGTAACCTAATTGCAAGTCACAAAATTATCATTTATCTCGAAAAAAAAAAAAAAAAAAGGTAAAACTATACTTTAGGGTGCCCTTTGGCAAACTTGGTGATTTTTTTGGCGCCACTCCTGTTCGCTATTACAGTGCAAACAGGTAACCAATCAGATAAACAATCAGAGCCTCGAATGGATCTAAACCAATCAGAACACGAGCTGGTTTTGCCCAGCTTGGCGATCAATCGCGATCACATCTTGGCGAGAATCAAAGGGGCACCCTAAAGTATAATCTAACCAAAAATAAATACATAAATAAAACCATTTAAATCGTCCTTGCCGATTTAAACTATCTATAATGTGGATGTCATGATTTATTTATTGCTTGCATAAACAATCAAATATTGATATTTAATGAGCTTTATATGCAACATGAAATAAATTTATCTTTACTTAATGATTAGCTAGCATTTATTTTTTAATAGCGATATCGAGAGAGAAATCTCCAATATATAAAATAACCCATCCCACTAAGATATTGGTCAACATTTTTTTTTCCAACTGCTCACTGAAGAGCTCATCCCACTGGCAAATTGACTTGTTTTTGATGGGTGAACAAAATTGTACGTTCAACATTATGGGCGAAAACGATTATTTGTTTAATTCACAGAGTAATTATAAGTAAAATAAAGTAACATATACATGATCTCAACTGTAACGAAAGAAACAACCACTTTATGGTTAAAAATGAAGATATTCTTACTAGAGACTAATAAACATTAACTACTAGCCTCCAAATTTGAAACAGCAGAGTTTGAAGTTACCTAGAATGCAATTTAACATTGTAATAGTTATAAGGTTTTTTTGGTGCCTGTCTTGCACACATCGCCACGGAAAAGACTTTTCATTGATAGTTAAATATATTCTTGTGTCACATGGTGAATGACTTCCTAATGTTTCAATGTCGCCAAATTATAAAATGACGTCATTTGTATCAAAAAGTTATGTTTTGTTCTGGTAGTAATTGAGCTAGATGTTTCGAAACGACGTTATTAATGGAATAGAAGGTTTTGTAGTACATTTTGCTGTCCATAAACCACAACATGAATCATTGGCAGCCGAATGATTAACATTGTGGGCTTGGCGACTGTTGTTCATCTGTTGAAATCTTAACTCAAGGGAAGATGTATTTTACAATTCCGAATCAACTTCAAATCTAGATCTTGATTTAACAATCACTGTAAGCAAAATGATTTGTAGAACGACACGAAGGCAGTCAAACCATCGAAATCGTTTTATTTTCTGCATTCTTATTGACGTTCCTCTGTTCATTTTATATGCACGAGACTTAAGTCAATCAGGACAATTCTATTTAAAATAGGTTGGAATTAATATAAACTTCCACAACCGATGTGGAAATTTAACCCACAAATTGTTTAACTGAAAATGCAAGTTCTAACCATTTAGGTAACAGTTTATCTGTTGGTCACCATAAGGACTTGAATTATTATTCACGTGTCCCAAGTGATAAATTTCAAAAACTATTATTTTTAAACATAATTTCATGATGAGCTTGTTTTGATTAATTTACCATAAAAAAAGTAAAAAATTAAAGTGATATAATGATGAGAATTGTGTGGTTAAAAATGCTATTATAAAAGTTTCATTCTGGTTAATTTATTTTGAATGGACGGAAAACATATTGTAGGTATAAAAGAATAGAAAAATTTAGATGTTGTCATCTGATATTATGCTATATATGTTTGTGTATTTAATTTATTGTAGAAATCAACACCCAATAAGAGAATCGAACCCATGCACTGTTGAATTGAAGACAAAAACATGAACCATTCAGATGCACCTAAATAAAAATTTTATGATTAAAAAGGTTATCACTATGACTTTAATATCGTTAATTTACCTTGAAGGAATAGAAAACTTTACAAATAAAAATTAAAAAAAATGAAGATCATTAGAAAGTCTAAGTTAGAAAAAACATGTGTTCATTCTCATTAATTTATAAAGAAAACAAAAAATAGGGGGAAAGGTAAAAAAAGCTAGAAGTTTTATGATCAAAAGTATTTATAACATATTAATTCTGGTTAATTTATCATATTATCTCATTTTTTCCTTCATGTAAAATTTATAATACATTGGTGTAGTTTTACTGAAAATCTTTCAACTACTAGTACTTGTAACATTATTGAAATATCTAGTACAAGAATAAAAAATATCTGGATACACAACATTCTTTAGATTTTCATGATGCTTGAAAATCCGATCAATTTACCGATATAAAGCTACTTTCTATCAAGTACTATAAGAATTCAATAACTACTATTGGTTATAGATGCACATTGTTTCACATGTACCCATAAAAAAGTATAATAAACATAATTTTTATGTTTTTCTGAGTTAATCCAAAATAAACCAAATGGTGAAATAAAATGAAATGTAGATTTCCTGTCTCGGAAAATCATGTGTGTGCCATATAAATATTGAATTCTAGGAATAGTTATATTTTGTATAAAATGTTCATTAAATAAGCTTGTAAATATTTAGTATTAAATATTGTCCAAATATATTTTGCTTCTTAAGCATCCGGTTGCTAGTTTGCTATAATATTTCATTTTTACGTCAATTTTAAGCTTTCTCGTAAAAATCGACGAACGAATCTAATTTTACTTGATCCAAAAAAAAAAAAAAAATCTTTCAAAATTTCAACATCAATTCGAAACTTTTTATCGAATTTTGAACCTCAGAAAATCATAAAAAAGAGCACACAAAAGGAGAGAGCAAACTGATTTCTCCTTAAATTTCGTCCCTTTATTTTGCTTTTCTAAACCAAGGACAAACTGAGTTCTCCCCCCCCTTTTTTCTTTGAAGACCAACAGAAATGATTAGATAAACAAAGTAGTGATAAGGTCCGTTTTTATAATTTTGCAAAGTAAACTTTCTCTTTGCTTTCCAGTTTCTGGCCGAAGAATTTTTCGAATAATTACAAAAGTGTGTCATAATAGATTTTTGTTACTTATCCCCTCGCGAATGGAAATTCCTGAAGATGAAGTAATTAGAGAAAAAGAGGGCTGAGAGACGGGGGTAATTGTTCCACCTCGGCCTAATTATCCCCAATTACTGCTAGGTCTTTAATCGAATTATACCCCTCTCCGCTTTTGAAGCCCGCCTACAGTAGCTTATTTTGGCGATCTTCCCACCTTAAGCTTATTTCGCCAAGGTGCGAATTATTGGTTTTCTCAAAAAGATCATATGCTGTAAAACTATGCCAAGTTCTCTGAAATATAGAAAAAAGTATTTTTGCAAGAGCTAAAAAATATATTTATTTAAATAGGATTACTAACATTTGAATGAAAGTAAATGTAAAGGTGGAATATTAAGATGTAAAATATCTTAGAGAAAAAATTTACTGGTGAGCAAGCTGTTAAAAAATGAAATTTTAACTAAACAATTCTAATTTTAATTGTTTGAAAATTCTTTCGAAATTTAAACTTGAGTTATATTTTGAAGAAAAATAGTGAAAAATGTAGATTTTATTAACTAATAATGTTTACGTTTTTAGTAAAATCTTTATTAGTGTTAATAATAAAAAATGTTATAGTGAAAATGTAAGATTTGCGATAAAACGGTTAAAGTTATCTTTGTGTAAGAAATAAAAAATATTAAAATCATATTCTTAGTCCTTGATAAAATAAAATTTGAATAATATCCCTGTATTATTAAAAATAATTTTTGTTACTTTATGTGAAACGTTTTTAACTTTATAGCAAATAATACCAAGGTTGTTTTGCAATGGATCAAAGCCTCTTATAATATGACAGAGATAAACTTTGAGTTGAAAGAGTTAGGATCCTATGATGTTTTTAATGAATACAATGTCCCCAGTCGGTGTATAGCAGGAGGAGAAAAGAGATGGCCAACGCTGATGTTAACATAGTCATTTGATGATGATTTAAATTTGCGAATTGGTTGGCAGTGTTTTATGATATCAGTCAGCAGTTTGGCTTGGGTTGCTTATCATTCAGCGGTCATTTTTTCACGCGAGGACTAATTAAATAGAGACTTAAAGATTCAGGTGGATTCCAAATCACTAAAAACTGCCAAGCCTGAGGTATAATTCGAACTCACAAACAGTTGATCCAACTGTCGAAGGGGTAGACACATTCAGTTGTCAGCTTGATACTTCAATCAACAGAAATAAGCAGTCCGTAAAGTATAGCAATAATATACTCTAATTTTTGCTCGGGTGTCGACTTCCTCATTTGACTATGGCGCAGAACTACGAGGGCATTAGCTATGCTTGAGGTTCTTCAGTCACAGAAATAGACAAAGGAAAACGTGTAGCAAACAATAAATAAACTTTCTTACTGAGCAGAAGTAAAAAAAAATTAAAAGCTGGCTTGATCTTTTATGAAAAACGCCATTATGAATTTTTTAACATATATTAGTATAGTCTTGTTTTTAAATGCATCGTTAACTATTTTTAAACATACTTTGATTGCAATAAAAATTAATATTTCTAATTAAAATTTTTTTTGTTTTATTATTAATAATTTAATTTCGAAAAGAATGACATAAAATCTAACAAATATTGTTTGTTTTGAAAGCTGAAATTCAACAACTATATTAGTTTAGTATTTAAGGGGAGTTCTTTTTTTTTGAATTCCTCAAAGTTTATTCAAAATAATTCATTAAGAAGCAAGTCTTTCGCTTTTTTGTTTTAATTGTCAGATTAAAATTTCTGATTAAATTTATATATATGCTTTCTACTTTTTTCCTACTTTATTTCTTTTTAATTCTTAAATAATACATTCTTTAGTAATTATAATTCTTCTTTCTTTCATATTTCTTAAAAAAATATATAGAATTACAATTTAAAATATATAAATACTAAGTTATAGCGTAATAACTTTCGAAGATAGGATGTGTTTTTTTTTTTCTCATTTTGATGTATCAAGTTTTCTGATGTCTTCTCAGAAATTCTTTTTAAATTTGAGAAAAAATTCATTTTTGGAAAGAAGTTCTAGTGAATTCAATAAATGTTAAAAGTGAACTGACTTTTATATAAAATAAATTTATTTTATTCGGAATTACAACGAAAACAAGTTCTTTCATCCCATTTTTAAAAAGTAATCCGAAGAAAATTATTTATTTATTTTTTTTCTGGAAAATAAAGTATTTGACAGAGAATTTGAGTTTTTATTATGCTTCAGAAAATTTGAGATAAATTTATCATCTTTCTAAATCAATATTTATTTTTTATTGTGAATTGACGTATAAATTTATTTTCTGACGATGTATAAATTTATTTTTGTACATGTATGTCATTTGTTTTTATTGAAAATAAAGAAATTAAATTTTACTTATAAATACACGCATATATCTATCTTTCTATCTATCTATGTA
>JAPDSC010099052.1:574475-590480 GCA_026290005.1 Latrodectus geometricus | reverse complement strand
TATATATATATATATATATATATATATATATATATATATATATATATGTTATAAGTAATATCAATTATAACCATTCTTACTTTTGTTAAAATGATTTTATTAATTAATATTTTTAACTGAAATGTAAATATTTCAAAATATTAGAATTTAATGATTTGTAAATTTGTTTCTTTGTTATTTATTCATACGCGTGCTCCTACGAACGCGCCAATATATATATATATATATATAATATCATACTCAGTGTTAATACCTTAACACTGAGTATTCCCCCCCCCGAATATAATACCTTATAAACATGAATATATTTTCAGTAATTTTCTTGTCTCTTTCATTGGAGCATTTAATCAGGCGTTGTAACTTTTCATACGACTCCCATAATTCCGGATATTTAATTGCATGCGTTAAGAATATATTCCTTTAAAAATAATCTATTCATATTAATTTAGCGTTTAAAAGTGCGAGAGTCGACGTCAAAATTATCGCCAGTCTCCTAAAACTCATTTTGTCCAGCCCAAATGAGGGGGAGGAGGGGGGCTGCGAAATCTAATTTGCAGAGTTGGACTTGTCAATTTAGTTTGCGGAGGGACTAATTTCCCCGTCATCAATGTGATTTGGAAGTCTCACGCACTGGTGGCAGTCAAAATGTTGTTGCTAACTCCGAAGTTTCCAAACTAAGCAAACGGAAGGAATTTCTGGCGTAGGCTGTAATCCGCTTCCTCGGTTTAGCTGAAGTGATAATGACGTGTCATGTATACAACCACCCCCACCTTCATTATAGACTTAATTTTATTCATGTGTATCTTATATGGTAAATAAATATTTGGATTTTTTTTTTTCGTAATGGTCGACGGGGCTTTTTGAGTCTTTGTGTATAAGTTAGTAAAACAATAATATTTGTATAAGTGGAAACAGAATCAGTGATACTTAACAAAGATACTCACATAATAAAGCATATTGACAAGATCGTTTAAATACAGCAAACAGATAAAATATACAACCAATAGACAAAGTGAAATTTACAATATAAAATTTTAATCCTTTAAATAAACATACAGATATAATAAACGTACAATAGAAAGACGTACTAACAAATTATTTAATATTTATGGTGAAAAATATTTGCTTTAGATATCAAACAATCGTCGATTATTTATGTTTTGATAACTCTGTTTAATTAATCTATTTATTTAATAATTCTAGTTAATTAAATAATATTAATCACCTTTTTCGCTGAAAACTATTTATAATGAATTGCTAAACTTATAGTATTTACTTATTTAAGATATTTCTGATTATATATATATATATATATATATATATATATATATATATATAATCAGATATATCAGATAGTATTAACAATATGTAAAGGTACGCTTCATGCCGTTAAATGTCAGAACCCAACTCATGGTTTTGAACTAAGAATTATTTTTGTTCGGGAATATAAATGTTTTTCATTTTTAGAAGAGTGTTCTTCCAGCACAGAATAAATGTAAAATAGATCTTACATAGTTATGACGTAATGAAAAAAAATATTATTTCATGTTAAAAGGTGCATTTATTTGATTAAATATCTTTTAAAGTATTACTCTCTTAAGCTCAAGTTATTATGACCGCATTATAAGAGATTCACCAAGGAGTTTCCTTCTTTTTTTGTCGAGTACCAATCAGGCTGGCAGCATGGGTGCGCTGCTCTACTTTTTCAACTGAACCACAATCAGGTCTTGAGTCAGACTTCCTCAGTACGCACATGCCATAGGAACCCGTTCATAGGGTAGGCAACCATTCATACTACATTCATACAAGGAAAGGACAAAGACAGGGGAGAGAGAGAAAGTACATCGAAGTCTGAACTGGGATTAGAACCCAGATTTCCCTATCCGCAGTCAGGGACGCTGACCACTAGACAGAGTAGGCGGCGAGTTTGTTTCTATTTGTCAAAAATAAATAAAATGTAAATTCTTATATGAATAATCTAACTTATCTGTAATGTAGTAGATGATTTGTGTTGTTTTCTGTCATTTGATTAAGTAATTTCAAAAATACTAACAAAATAATATTTGGCCACGAAAACAACTTTTTGAAGAAAAGTTTTATTTCTCTAAATTTTATCAAGAAAAGGAAACAAAAATTGATCGCCATAAGCGACGGTAGCATTTTTATGCAGAGATTGCTGTACCCCATTGGTCACTTTCACGTTCTGATGGATGCCGTGGAAAGCTTTCTCAAGTACCTTTCCTGCCCGCTAATTTTTCAACTTCCTTAAGTCGATGCGGAAGTACCTTCAATTTTTTAAAACTCCCAAAACTCCCCGAGTCCATTGTACTTCCAATTTATAAGTGGAGTATTACTTAGAAAAAAAGAGGGAGTAAAACTGAATCGAAGAAACTCAGAAAAGAATCGAAATCGACTCGATGATGAGTCTAGTTTTTAAAAGAGCGAAATTCAATACATTTATCGTGTTTATTATTGCAGCAGGAGGGATCGGCCCTCGAGCCAAAAGAAACAAGAAATGCATCTACAGTTATTTGCTGCTGTATTGGAAAAATGCTCATCGATTCAATTGAGATTTGCTTTTCTGAGTGGAAATCTGGTATATCGAGCCGTTGAAGTCTCAAGTGAATCACGTGTGCCCATCAAGAGATCTTGCCACAACCATTTGCATAGTTGGGAATTTTTGCCAAATGGTTAATGAAGGGCTTAAATGTAAAGAAATGAGTTAAATTAAGTATGATTGGTTAATATAAGATTTTTCTGTTTTTATAATGTAAAATTATTTTTATTATTTTGTCTTTTGGTACGAAGTTTTTTTTTTGGGGCATAATATTTGAAATTTATACTTAAAGCAAAATGGAAATACTTTAGAACAGCGATTTTCAACTACTGTCCTCTCGCAGCGCTTTTGTGTGTCGCCATATTTTCGAAATGTATATAATAAAAATTAAAATGGTTATTTATCATCATTTTTTACCATAAATAATCGTAAGATAATTTAAAAAAAAAAAACCAATGTTTGTTTTGTCAATTTGCTACATTAGTTAAAGAGTGACATCAGTTATTTTTCCTTTATGTCAGTTAGAACATATTAGTTTTGAAATTGTCAGCTATGACGTCATAGCCATGACATGATTGCTTTGAACAGTGATTCTCAACCGCTGTGCCACGGCGTCTTTGTGAGCCATCTAATTTTACAAATATCTTGTAACTTTAAATGAACAAACAGCTCATATTACCCATACATTTGTGATAAAATGTATAGAAACCAATAATCCAAGCTCATTCTTTTCGCTGATTACATAATTTCAAATACATCCATGTGTTTCGAAAACACTAAGTAAGCCTTCAGAAAACAGATAATAAATGCCGAGGAGATAATTCCATGTTGTAAATTAAACACTGGCAGCTGTAAACTCCACCAAAGATTAATGATTCATTTTCTCAAAACATGTGATCCATGTCAGCCAAATAAGCTCCTAACTGATGACTGTTTTTGAATAAAGATAACTTGTAGTGCATTAAATTCAGAGAGAAAGGTTAGAGGTTGCGGCGAGATTTAACGTATTATCGTATCAAGAGTTTTGATAATGTAAACACGTATCTGTTAAGTTCTTAATCTCTCTGAACAGATTTTGTCATTGAACTTCTTGAATTTTCTCCATGGCCCAATGGTAGGATTGTTCTTCGGATTAGAAGATCTTTAGTTTTTTAACAGGGTCTGCTGAACAACAACATAGTACATAACCTAAAAGCTTAAAACTGGTGTATGGCACTTGAAAATAAAGGTGACTTTAATTTTCAACAAAGTCATGACTTTTGTAATCACATTTTCGCAAGAGAACAAAGATGGAAAACTCTCAAGAATCCACCTCAACGAACGTTCAAGAGAAAGGTAGAAGCAAATCCAAAATAGGCTTTGGATCTTCCATTCCAAAACACACGGCTCCCACTTGGGCAACGATAAGCTCTTAAGTAATCCGTGGGTCCATTATCAGAGTGCATACTTGGGAGTTTTCCAAGTTTTGCTCTCAGCTGAAATTTGAATATTATCCACTATCGGTGTGGGTTTTGGTAGTTTGAGGACGGCTTTCTAATAACTAACTATAACTGTAATGAATTGTTAGATTATTAACATGATGCCACAATGAATAACTGGAAGTGAAAACCTTAATTCACATCAACTTAAATTATGACGGAAATCAATTTATGGAGGTTTATGGCAGTCAGCAAAAGTAAGGAAAATGTTTTTAGTTGTTGAAAGGTAGATTTTGTTTTTAAAATTTTGGTTGGAAAAGGAGTGAATGCAATTTATTGCATGATTTTATTAACACAAGCTCTCATGGATAAATTTATTTTTCAAAGCTTTAAATAAGAATTTCTTTCATTGTTTTGATGAAACTGATTGTAATCAAAATGAATAAATGCTATAGAATTTGTGTGTGTCTCTGACACAGTTTCTAATAGAACTTTTTTATGATGCTTTCATTTGTGTGAGATTCATAATGCATCATTTATGCATTTATAGAAATATGCAGTAAGTGCTTGGTCTTGATTTAATTTCATTGATGTATTTAAATGTAATTATTTCATGTGCCATATGTCTATACATAAATAAATTTTATTTTACATTTATATGCATATATGACTCGTATCTGATATTTCTAGGCATTAGACCTCATTTATTAGCTTTGATACACTAGTATTAGGCATGGTTTGCCTATATCGTATTCAGCTTCAATAATCGATTTAAGAATTTTTTTAAACTTTGTCAAAATCTATCATGGCGTTTTGATACATCATGAAAAATTATTAAGCTTGCGCCTGATTCGCTTTGGCTCTATTAAAGCTCTAATTATAAGTTTAAATATGTTACTTTTGTATCAGATTTTTCTGTTCATAATTAACCCTTTCGGTATGTTTGCCGAGTTAGACTCGTCTCATTTGCTTACTTTAATACAAAACAGTCTTCAAATAATTCAGTACTCAAAGCATTAAGCTTCATTCTCGCATTTGGAGATACAAAGTTTAATTGAATAATCGCGTTTCATATGAGTTTGGATACGACAGTTTTAATTAGGACGCAAATTCATCATTAATACCGATATTCATCAAGTCTCGTGTTTGAACGAGGCTGATTTCCTTAATTAATAAATCAGAAGTTTGTTTCACAACCGAAATATGAGGGGAAAAAATCAAGTTTAACCTGTAGTATGTTGAATTCATCGATTTTGGGAAAATCAACGAAGAACAAATCAAATCCTATCTTCCCCAATATTCATCCCTAACTTGAGGGAAAAATTCATCTGACACATTTTAACCTGTTTCAAGAATTCCCCATCCGTCATCCATTTGTGGCCGCTCTTTTCTAATCGAAATAATCTCTTGATGTATGATCGCCCATCCGTCTTCCAGGACTTTTCCCTACTTTTTTCCCCTTAACTGACTGTTTGTTTCTGTAAACCGCGAAAGGATTAAACTTCCCTGATTTATGGTCCACAGATACGAAGGCGACAACTGCGCTTGCGAATAAGTTATTAAGTTTTAGTTATAAAATAAATCAAAACTTTGAATTCCGTGTTTGTTTTTATACTATTGATGAGTTGTGATGTATGAAATGCAACCTGTGGTACCGAGTTGTCGAGACAGATGTTCAGCCTGATAAAATGGAATTCGAATTTAATTGGGATGAATGTTTTCCCTTTTTATCTATTTTTGTCTAAAATGATGATTTGAATGAAACTAATGGCACATTTTGTGATTCCTTCGAAGGAATTAAGCAAAAATTTGTCGCATTTTACGTGACCACCGCTCCTATAAAGATTGATTTCGTGCATACAAGATAAAAAAAATTACTCGTTAATCCTATTTTATAAATTTGTACACCCTGTTTCAGAATTAATATTTAATGTGTTATTATTAATATTAATTGACTTTATTTAATAGCATGGTGTCACGATGACTATGTTCATGAGGTTTGGAATATAAAAAGTTTGGCTATAACATTAGGTTGAATTTTCTATTCAAATATATATAAAAATTAACATTTCTCTTTTTATCTCCATGGATATCTGAAGAAATAAGATAAATCCATAAGAATGCTGCCGATATTCTAATTTTTTCAACTATTACTGTAACTTTCTCAAGAACTTATTAAATATGGTTTTTCATCGGGCATTAATTTATTCTAGAGGAAAATTGATATATTGGTTATTTTTATGTTAATATTTGTTGGATGGAAAATGGCAACTTTTCTGCATTTTTCAAGCCTGTATGGATATTTATTCTCATCTACTTATTTATATAAAACATATTAGATATGGTAACGCACATTAGTAAGAAATAGAAATCCGATTAGCAATTTTAATAACCCAAACACACAACTCGCATTTTTTATATTCATAAGTTATTTGATGTGTTATTTTTGTCAATAGTTAACAAATCAATTTAATATAAATTCACTAGACGGATTTGATCAAGTGAAAGACACTGCCTTAAATGTAGTTATGTTATTATATATGACACTTAGTGAAGCTAAGCCCTCCCGTTAGAGACTGGGATAAACCAGAGCGTTTTCCGTTTATCAACACAGTACCCCTCACCTTATGAGGGTGGAAGTACGACTTTGACTCATGGATGGTAGCACCCCTTATGCATTTTCCAATTTAGAGACAGGGAGCCAGAAAAGTGCCAAAGCCTGGCTCTTAACACCCCCCAGAGATATAAATTTGGAATGGGAACAGGGAGGACATTGCGAGCATGATATATTTTGCGTGCCTCAGTTGCCATTAGTGAATATAAGGAATCTTCGGATAAACCAAATTCGAACTCACCAACTTCCGGTAACGAGAACGACACCCTAACTAAACAGCCCACACGGAAGTAAACTTATATATAATTTTAAAATGAAGGCAGATTCTTTCATAAAATAAATTTGAAACTTGCTCAGATTAGGAAGGGAATCCAGAAACTTGAGAAGTGAACATTAGAGGTCTCAAGATTCATTCATCTTGATTGACGTAAATCTTCGATATTTAGAAAAGAAATAATACTATATTTATGGTTTCTTACCTATGTTAGACTATTTCTCCAAGGGCTGAAAAAAATAAATGAAAAATTACAAATAAACTTTACTATATTTATCAAAAAGCAGATGACTCAGATTTCACTTAGAGTTACTAGTTAGTAACTCTGATAATAATCACTAAGCACTAAAAACCAATCTCTGAGGATCGAGTGCCACACGGAGAAAAATTCCACGGAGGGATTTTTTTGACGTCTTCGTAGCCACTAGGCGAGCGATAAGAGGGAATATTTTGTCGAAATAGCGTGAGGCCGTCTTCTCTTTTGGAGACGTCTGTAACTGGATGAGTTGATTGCGTCATTTTCGATTCCGGATCCCAGTTCCTGGAGGAATAGATCCCGACTTTAATTGGTGGGGGTTAGGTGAAGAGGCGCGCCCCAGATGATGATGGATGAGGGGGGATGCGGTGCTCCCATCTTTCATTTCGCAGATGAGGAATCCTACACCCCCATGCGATGTAACCTGTTACTTCGTCTGAATACTAAATCGGAAGAAACGCTTTGAAGAAGATACGTTTTCCTTCTCCCTCTTTGAATGAATAAGAAAAACCAGCGGGACGGTCATCCGACCGGTATATTTTTCCCTATCCGACTCAAATTGCTGAATGCTTAAAAGAAGTTGATTTTATTCTCTTTCCCTAAATTTCATGTGAGTATGAATTAATTTGTGAATTGAGATAGTATTTGTGTTGACTTTTACCTTTCGAAATTGATAAATGGTGTGCTGATTTAGAAAAAGAAAGATTGAGGAACGTGCAATTTTGTTCATTTGTATTATTTATATTTATCAAGTACTGTGTGTGTGCACCCAGTATTAACAAAGTATGCACGATTCTTGGTTGTATTGGTTGCATAGTTCTAAAATGTAGAGCCTTAGAAAGTTTTGTCTCACCTATTTAAGTTTGGAATACAAATAGCTATATTCATAAGAGATGATGTTGCACCAGCATACTTCCCTCTACTAGTTAGGTGGAAAAATCCAGGTAGAGGTCATCGTAATTTAGAAGGTTAGATTAGATTATGACGGACATATTTGGAGCTCTATACTAACATGCTTGTAGCTCACGTTGAAGAGAATAACTGCAAATGATTTTTTTTATAATTAAACACACATGCCATAGGTAATAGTAATGTTATAAGGTAGGCAACCATTGACACATTATTCATACAAGGAAATGTCAATGACAGAAGAGAGAGAGAAGGAAGATCCATGCCCTAACAGGGATTTGAATCCAGGACCTCCTTATCAGCAGTCAGGCACGCTGACCACTAAACAGAGTAGGTGACCTTATTTTAGAAGCAGGGACCAAGTAGAATAGTCATCAAAACTTGATTGCTTGACTCGCCGTCCCAAAGTTATTATTTCACTTAAATTACATTGCAATCGTGAGATTTAACGGACTCCACCATTCTTTAGTGAACACAAGGGATTTTTAGTAAAATTAAGATTTGAACTCGCTATCTTCCGATAATGATAAAGTCACCATAACCAACGGAACTACAGTGGTCTCTAAATAAAAAGGTGTCAAAGTGTAAGAAAGGAGTCATCTGCTACCAGACGAAGATACTAAACATGCGTCTTTAGTGATAAAATATGAAAGTTAATGATTCTATCTTGAAAATTAAATTTGTATATTTAAAAAAGAAACTATTACAAAGTTACAGAATGGCAGCAGCTTAGTTCAAAGCGAAATTTTGCGCCCAGAAATGTGAATAAGAGAACATCTGCAATGTGCATTAATTTGTGCCCAAGTTGCGATACTGTTACGTCACGTCACAGATCAGATGAGATAATTAGCAAAGTGGTAAAAGCATTCATTCTTAAATGCGCCCTGTGGAAATTTTTTTATTTTTTTCTGATTGTTCCCGTAGTCTTTTCATAGACTCCCCAGAAGAGAACGTATGCAATGCGCATTAGTTAGCCCTCAATTGGCAACACTACTATATTACTCAAGAGATACTCAACAAAGTGGTAAAAGCATATTTATTTGTTGCTACGATTGTTTCCATAGTTTTTTAATGCATCCATTCATCAGGAATCAAAATTATATTAAAATATTTACGATTAGGGATAAACCTGTCAATGATTCCATCAAAATCATCAAATATACAATTCATACCATTCACATACATGCGTTCATATGCAATTCATACCATTGTAATGTTTCTTAAACGTAATTCAAAGCATGCATTTTTATAAAAACAAAGTTAGCAAATTTTAACATATTTTCCTCAATAAGGTAAGTCAAATTTCCTTTTGTAAGCCAAACGACAGCGATGATTATTAGAATAAAAAAAAAAAAAACTCAAATTTCAAGAAATCAATTTATAATAATTTTTATTTACAGCAATCAGAGACAAAAGTAAACTTCAAATAAAACGTCATAATACACCGAAATAAAACGACGTCAGGATGGCTGTTTCTTTTGTTTGAGTGACTTTTCTTTTCACTTTTTTTTTGAGTTCGCGAATCTCATAATAATCTGAGGATTCCGCTCGAGAAAGTAAACTCGGGGTTCTTGAGATTCAGTCCGTATGTGTTCTGGAGCAGCTGTCAAGAATTCTCCCTCGATTGCTTTTTTTCCCTTTTAATGGCCAGAGTAAACAGCAATATCAGCGGCGAGAGGAGTCACGCGGAGGGGGCACCCCTCTCTTGATTTAAGGACTTTTATTCCTTACCGGGAATCCAGCGGGAAGATACAAAAGAGGACCTCTTGCCAGTCGCAGGTCCCGAGACATCCCCAATTAACGTCATGTTAGAGCGGAGTTGTTGTTTTTTTTTTTGTTAGCGCACCCCTGCTACGGACAGACGCCCTCTTGCCTTTATTTATTTATTTTTTTCCATTTTGCTGTCGCAGGTCGCGTTGCCGTTGAGAGCTGTCCCAACCTCATTCGACATCAAGGTCGAATCCATCGAAAATAATGGTTTGTTTATTATTTTTTTCTCTCTCTCACATCTCTCGATGTCTTCTGTCATGGATGCATCGAGGGCACTTCGACTTTTCTTGGCAGGTCGGAGGGACTGAGTAGAGTTTATCTTTGAGTTCGAGTTGAGTTGAGGGGTGCTATCACTCGAGAAGAGGTTTGGGGGAACGATTGCAGAAAATCCGACAGTTTGTTAACAAAGAAAAATTATCTCGCGATGAGTTTTCTTGTGTTGTTTCCAATGTTTTTTGATTGAAATGAAAAGCTCCAGTTTTATCAAATTATTTTCTAGCGAATATTCTGAAATATGCTTTCAAATACTAAAATTATTATTTTATTTTTATGAAACACATTTATCTAGTCTACACACTGTTTCCTTTTATCTTATTTCTTTGATTCAATAATATCTATCATCAAATATACTTGAAATTTTATGGTTTGAGGTAAACAATTAAATAAGCATTTCAAATTCTTTGTCTCGACAAGGTTTGCTTGAAACTTGCTTCAACAAGGTTACAAGATTTTCTATAAATTTTACTTGAGCTGTAGCTAAACAAGGTTGTATATGTTCTGATTTCTGTGTATAATGATTCCTTCAGTTTTAACCCTTATTTGCATGATTTTTTCTTTATCATTGAAATAAATCAAGGTGATATAATTCATGTTCAAATTTAAAGGAAAAATGATTTAAAAAAATCTTAGTATATATTAATAGTATATAAATTTAACAAAATACAATATGATAGAAATTTCTATCGTCATGCAAGGCAAGATCATTAGTTTAGTACTAAATAGAAATAAAATATTAAAATAACCAGAAACACACGTTACAAACCTTTCATTCACTCATTTACACTTTTTTAGCAATAAAAACTCGAATATAATGAAACAAAATTAGAAATGCAATCATACGTTTATTGCAACTATAACAAACAGAGGAAAGACAACTTCAAGCTCGTTTCACTGATAGTGACATTTGCTTATTTTTGACAGCTGTTTCTTTTTATCCAGTGGACATTATAAAGATATTCAAACACGATCATCTTAAAGTGAACTTGTTCTTTTATATAGTTTTTCGGCATCCAATGTTATGATGGAAATTTCCATCATTATGCAAAGAAAGTTTAAATCGTAGAATTTTGTAGTTGATTTTCACTTTCATTCGAAATTTTAGGGTTTTTATTTCATATTTTTTAAATCTGCATCACCCACAACTTTATTTATTTTTATTTGTATATTTATCCCGCGTACTTTGAGAATGTAGGAGAAACGTGTATTAAATATGTCTCACGATCTGATGCAGGAAAAAAAAATTAAGAATCACATCTGGTCTAACTATTCTCTAACTTTCCCTCATTGTGGTGATAGTTTTTTCTTGATCAAGAGTAGTTTCTGGGCGGTCAACTTTCCTAAAAGAGTCTCCGACATTAGCTTCTGATTCATGTCACGAAGTGTGGGGAACATCCGGTCAACAAGATTTCCGATGCCGACAAATAGCTCAAACCGGGTTACAATGGATGCAGTAACTTGATTTTTGTGCAGATGATGTCTTCATAGAGTGGAAAAACCTAGATTTGGTATTTATTTATAGAAAATTATTATAATTTAAAAGAGAAGGCAAAATCCACTCCTTATGTGATTCAATATATGAATTATCTGTGTTTTCATGACACTTTTGTGATATTTGATTTGTTGTTTATATTTTTCGATATTCTTTTTGCCTACTTATATCGACTGAAAGCACTAAACACAACCAAATCAAGTTATTAATTTAACCCTTTGAATACTGAATTACTTAAGGATTTTTATGTCCATGAAACGGATTGGATCAATCGTTACATCTCTGCCGGGTACTTTAAACATCAAGGCCTGTTTCTTAAATTCAGATGACGAGTCAGATTCGTTTTCCATAGCTTCAACCCCGAGGTGGCAGATGACGATCCTCCACCGTTAATTGTACCGAAAGGGTTAAGTTATATTCAACTGATGTGAATAACTTTACTACATATTTACGTCTCAAATAACGGTCTACATCTGGATCAAGTATTGAATCACTACTTCACGATCACGAGTTCCCTACCTTTACTCTTTAAAAATTATATTTTTAAAGAATTCATTTTAAGCATTTATTCTTAATGAAAAATACTCTTTTGCATTGTGTTTCAAGCTACTATTAAAAATGCTAAGCATAACCAGCAGACTCGTCATTTTTAAATAACAGTTAAATGAATTCCTGTATGGTTTTCTCTTACTAAAGTTTTCACACCTGTTAAAAGACATTTTACTTCATTTTAAAGTAATTACATCTTATATGGGAAAAAAAACGATTTTATAGAGATATAGCGACAAATAAACTTCATAAAATCGAATGTATTCTTCTTAATGCATGGTCATTTTATGTAGGCAGATATCGAACCTGTTACCAATAAAATAAACGAACTATATCTTTATTTACTTGAGCAAAGGCCATTGCTGTTATAAAATAGTTTTGTGTAAAATTAAACGATGAAATAATGCAGTTAAAAGTTCTTTTTTTAACTATAATGATTTTAGAATAGTTAGAAACTATTTCGTATGCGTAAACAATGGAATCAAAATTCATTTTATTGGAGAATAGCCATAAATAAGCTAAATTTTTTTTAAAATTTATTTGGATTTGTAATTGTAGGACTTAATAGCTGAATTTCTTGTAAGAACCTTAAAATTTTCAAAGAATATATATTTATTCATTCTGAGAAGATTTTTCGCAAATAAAAGATATACTCCCCTCTTTCAAATAACGAAACCAGGAAAGTTCCCTTCGAAAGATGCGTATGCCGAAAATATAAAGACAACATTCATATTTCGTTGTTCAGAGGGCTCAGAACTTTTCATTTCAAAAGGCTTGTTAATGCAATAGTTTTGCTTTAAATTTTATAAAAATATTCTGCATTTTATATTTAATAAACATTTCTGAGTCTATTCAATTTATAATTTAATAAATACATTAAGAAACCATGTTTGTTACATTCTCTGATTATTTAAAAAACAGATTTTTTCATTGATTAAAATATCTGCTACAATTAAGCTATTAGTTGTCGGTTTTTTAATAATGTATACTGGGTTGTTTTTGCAAAACCAAAATATGTTTTTATAATATTTTAAAATCTATAATTACTCATCAGCATAAATTAATGAATATCGGATAATACATCGTTAAGAACAAAATCATTCTCAATACATTTTAGTCAGCCCTCGTAGCTTCCTTCTTCGATTATACATTTGAAGCGTCGTTATAAGTAAGGAACTTCATTTCTTGGTTTGATTTTTCAACCAAGACGTTTGTTATAGTTAGAGATATATTATGATTGGTTCTCCTTTTCCAGGATTGGACGTGGTTCCTAAATTTCCTTTTATAATCTTTGAAAAATCACTCGGTATTTTTCCAACTCTTCCCCTTCTCAGGAACACAACTGAAAAGTTTGTGGATATCTATTTAGAACGTTGTAAGAACTTTTGGAAATAGTCACCAGGAAAGGGGGCCATTTGCTTGGGGGTGGGTGGAAAAGGAAGTAAACGGTAGAAATTGCGATTCTGCTCCACACAGCCCCGAGGATTGTCAAACAGTCCATACGTCAGCATAAAAGAACGCCACGGATTTCTCACAGACGGAGAAGAGAGGGGAAAAAAGGGAAAAACTTCATACGTCACCTGATATCGATATCCTGTTTTCCTTTCGAGTTTATTTCCTTAAATGGAAAATGTGATTGGACAGACATGGGGAAAGAAAATATCGGAATCCCGGAATGTGGATTAAAGGGATTCGAAGAAGATTGGAATCCGAACTGTTCTCCTCCCTTTAAACATTTTCGATTGAAAGATATCTATTTCGTTTTCAATAGTTTTTTATCATTACTTCTTTTAATGGATCTCTTTTTCTTTATAAGAACTAAAATTTACTATTTGATTGAAAAAACACAATCTTAGAAGAAAGCCGGGCATTTCTGTAAACTCTTTTCTTACAACCCAACGACAACAAAACTCACTACAAAAGTTAATTTCTTGTGGTAAAAATAAAGATTTGATCTTAATCTTGTTGTAAATAAATGTATTTATTTCTGTCAGAAGGACATAATTATTTTTAAATAATATACGTGATAAAATATATTTATTTTCTATGATGTAATCATTGACATTTGTCTCATATAACTGTGTAATATATCTCCAAATTATAGTTATTATCACTGGTTTGGCATTCAGTTATAAGGAAACCGTTGCACAGAAGATATCAGTGGGCTTACATAACATATTCACAATCGAATTATTGTTTTCTTCATTTTCTTAACACAGCATTGATCTTCTATGTTGGTTTGAAAAAGTATTTATGTTGTATTGGTGCACAGATTTCATTTTGGATGTGATCACAAGACAGTGGCAAATTTCATCTTATAAATCAACTGCCATATTTTTAAAAATATCCTTAAGCAGATGAACTGACTGGGGAAAAATATCTTTCTAGCCTTTATCTCAAATATTTCTCTGCTTGGGTCGGGATATTTGAAGTGGTTCGTAATCCCTTTCAATCAGTAAGTAAATCAACGTGTGCATTAATAGATAATTTAAATTGGAGTTCCCCATGGACTAATAGGATTGTTCTCTTTGGAGCATAAGATACCGTATACGATCCTAGCTTGTGTGTTGAACAGCATGAAATAGACATTGAGCTTCTTTCTGTATTTAGTCTTTGCTTGGAAGGTATTTGGATTTCCTTCTTTGCGATGCTTGAATAGGGTCCATTAATTTTAGAATCATTAAATTTACCTTGAAAATTGGTATTTTTTGCATACATTAGACTATCTACTATGCTGTATCAAGAGCTCACTGTGGCTTAGTGGTTGATAATCGCTCTTCATAGTGAAAAGTCTCGGGTTCAATTCAGTTTGAAGTCAGAAAAGACCCATGGAATGGCTTCAAACACCCCCAGAGATATTAATTTGGGATGGAAACATGGAGGACATTGCGACCTACGTGCCCCTGTCGCCATTTGTGAACACGACGGATATTCGTATAGTAGATATTCGAACTCACTACCTTCCGATAACGAGAACGACGCCCTAACCAACCAAACCACTGTGGCCTTTGCGTGATATCTAAACAAGTGTCGAAATAGAAAAATAGCTTTTTATGGAATGGAAAATTCCTCTAGTTCATTAAATTTTAGCAACTGCTTTGCAACCTGAGATTTTACATTTCTGCTTATTCCAGACTGGTTGCGTAGGAATTTCGCAGGATTCCTCGCTTGGACTCAAGTAAAATTTGCTCTTTGAAGATCCTCTCTTTGAAAGAAAAGTCCTCCAGGAAACTACCTTTCGACAATTACGAGAATGCCTTAAAATACCTTCTAGCTGCTACTTATAAGCTACGTGTGATGTCAAGCAAATTAAGTGAAACATATTTATGCTATATCTTTTGAGGATGTGTTCAATTTAAAACAAATTCTTTAAAAAAAAATAATTTCGTTGAAACTTACAAACAGAATCTTACAAGCTAAGCTAATAAGCGCAAAGATTCTCAAAATAATTCCTTCCAAATTCTTAGGCCAAATCTTTTGAAGATATTTGATTTTAAAATTTATTTTTGAAATAATTTCAGTCTAACATTTATCACGAATTTTCTAAAGATATTTTGAGTTTAGAGTAAAGTTTCAAAACGATTCTGGCTATACCTTTATTCTAAATCTTTTGAAGACATTTTGAGTTTATTGTAAACAGTTCGAAAATTCATTAGAGTAAATGATTTTTCCTAAAACTATTGCAGCCAAACTCTTATTCTAAATATTCTGAAGATATCTTAAGATTTGGATTCCACCAAAACTCAATCCGCAAACACCAATAGGAAAGATTTGGTTTTTTGTTAAGATTGTCTTTCTCAGAATTTATATTCTGATTTATTATATTCATGTTTAACCCTTCTTTGCATAATGGTGGAAATTTCCATCATAACCTATAATGCCCAAAAATT
>JAPDSC010099052.1:563602-574465 GCA_026290005.1 Latrodectus geometricus | reverse complement strand
TTTGGGATTGTTGCATGTCCTGCGTTGAGGGAAAATCCCGTGCCGTGTCCTGGAGGCTCGTAAACTTAATCAATGGTCCTAATATCTGTCCTGCATTCGATATTTGTGGCTCTTCCCCTCGTAAACTTGTGTTTGCGCGTGCGGTCTTGTTGCAATAACGCTCCTCATAAATTATAAAACAGGATACCTTGGCGAGCGCTGTTTATCTCCCAACTGCAAAACTGTGGAATGATTTGGCGACATTTGTAAAAGAACTGTATTATTTTTTTTCATTCGAGAGTGTTAATTTGTGGGAGTTAATTTTGCTACACATATGGAAATGTAATAATTGTTCACCAGGGTGAAACTAGCTATTATTCTAAAGAGTAAGAATTGGATCACTTTTATTACGTCGGGTGATATTTATAATCTTAACGCTGTTGATAAAATAATGGCGGACTCTTTTGTTTTTGAAAGTTTATTGTAACAAACTTAAAGGTAAAATATCAGGGGAAATTTATTTCTGTATAAATCTCTGTTCATAGAGCTATATACTAAATCATTTATATTAATTTTTGCATGAATTAGCTGTAAATTAAGATTTTGGTCTGGAATGCTGTCGTTTGTTGTGACACATATATGTGTTACAATAGAAATGCTTTTACATTTTGTTTACTAATATAATTAAGTTCACGCGTCTTATATTAGTCCAAAGAAAAAGAATTTAATTTAATTTTAAAATTAAGTTTCTAATATTTTGGAGTACTTTTAATTTCATAAAAGAAAAGAAAAATGTAGATTTTGCTTTGGAAAAATGAAGTATTATACCCAAAATATATAGAGAGTTTATAACATTTCGATATATATATTGTCATGAAAAATATTAATTATTCATCAGTTTTATTACGAAATGTGTCATTGTTGGTGAAGAAACTTTGTAAACATATTGGATGATGCAATACCACGTCAATATCTCACACACAGTATGTTCCTTTGCAAATCTATTTTAAGTTGCTTGACTTAGCATCAAAATAGGTAAGAAATTGACGAGGAAATATGTATGACTATTAGACGATGAGTCTTTTGACAATATTGCTTCTTTGCGCGAAGGTAATCACTTATCTTTCTGGTCTTAAGCAGTAACATTTTCAACTGAGCTTATTGTAACTTATTTGTTGAACAATGCTCTTCAGCCCTAATAAAAATATTTCTACCACGGTCGAAGCTAGCTTTCAAGCTTTATGGTCCTAAATTGTAATATTTTCTTCAGGATTTACCGTAACTTATTGGCAGAATCTTACCATTCAGGCTTGGTGAAAATATAACAGGCACGAAGCTTTTTTTAATCTTTCTGGTCATAAGTAGAGATATTTTCAGCAGGGCTGCCTGTAACTGTTTGATTAAACCATATAATTCAGTGTTGAAAATCTTTGGTTAATAACTGCTAATTTTGGACAAGGAAAGTGTTGAATTTCGGCAGTCTATATGTATTAGACATGGTTGGTTAGGAGTTTTCTTGATTTCTTTCCATGTAATAAATGAATATAGATTATTATGTGTGAAAAGCCCTTTGTGAAGGCTGTCTCAAAGAAAATGGTGTGTTCTGAGTTGCATCATTTTAGTCTAATATTTATTCTCCATTCAACAAATGGAATAAATAGATCAGAAATTTGCTAAAATATGCTGTAAGTTTTCAAAATCCTACGTTTAACAGAGTCACATAGGAAAAACATAATTGAAAGAGATATATGCCTCCTTAGGTAGAAACAGGGGGTTCCTTATTAAAGAAGTTTACCGTGGACAATGACGAAAGGCGCTTGGTGTGTACCAAGGGTTTACAAGTATTTGGCATTCCTCCTCAATTGGCCTTAAAGGAAGTTAGATAATGTCTGTTAGCTTCAGATCGTAACTGAATGTTTAGTGTGTCAGATGGCACATGTTCAAGTTTATGAGGGTCTTCATTATGTTGGTTGACTATTGATGTTGTTGATATTCATAATGTTGGTTGACATGGACATTGAAAAGGTCTATGTCTGATGCAAAACTGAAGATATCTGATAGGTACAATGTCTTATGTGTAATGGGGCAATCGAAGATGTATTGTACTGGTGAGCCTTACTTACCATATGGACATATGAAGGTTTCACTTCTACCATATCGTTTATAATATAAGGCGAATAGATTGTGCTCGGAAATGAAATAATTGAGATATTGATTAATGGTAAAATAATGAGCGAATACTTAAGAAGAAGATTGTGAGTCCATCACCCTTGCTCTGCTATGTCTCAATAAATTTGCCATTGATTAATGGTATGTTGTTGAAGAAGATATTTCAGATGAAGTTTTGGCCTTTGGATTTCAATAAATGGGAGGCTATTGTTTAAGGATGCTTATTTTGCAAGAAAGTCTGCACACTTATTTCCTTCGTAGTCCTCATGGACTTCGATCAACTTGATAGTGACTTCGTAGTGGTGCTTGTATTTACGGACTTGTAAAGTATCTTGGATGTTATGCATAAAAGTGGATGTATTATCTGGGTTATCTATTGCTTGAACTGTAGAACTACTATAGTTTCAGATAATGAAATCGAGTAGATTATAGACGCCTGCATAGTTTAAGGCTGATTGAAAGACTATTGCTTCTGCTTGGAATACAGTATTATTTCAGTGAAGTTTAACTTGAGATGTATGGATTTCTTAGAAATTATCAAATAAAGTGAATGCTGCTCCCACGCAATTGTCTAATTTTGATCCGTTAGTGAATAAAATTGAGTACAGAAAAGATATTTGTTGAAGAGGTGCTAATGGCTGTGTCTTTGGCTCTGATAATTTGAATTCCGTTGCTTTTCGTTGATAGATGCCTCTTATATTTATTAATATACTTCATAAACTCTGGGGTCCAATGTTTACCATGAACAGTCAACATATATTACTTAGTCAAAGTTGATTTGATGGAAACTTATATTTCCTGAATGGAGCCCAGCTAATGTAAATGGAACCATACAAAATTATATAGGAAAATGTTTCCGAAAAGTTTTGTGTTCTTTTGCAAATGTGAACTATTGACGAGGAGAAATGGTTGTGAAAAGTGAATTAATGTACTTGAACAAATTTTGAATACATGAAGAGATAAATTCTTATGGTTGTACTTTTCAGTACGTATCGTGAAATACCTTACATTGTTCATTGTAATGTTTCATTACTTTTGAATTGTTGTACTTCAACTAAATTATTGTACTTAAAGTGATAACGTCTTATGGTTTCACTTTTCAATGTGTTTCGTGGAAACTTTATATTGTTTATTGTATTATTTCTTTACTTTTTAATTGTTTACCTGTTTTATCACCTGACATTTAAGCTCTTGCTTTTTTATGTAATTCTGATTGTAGAATTTTTTTTGCTTTAAAATTAAGTTCGTACTTTGAGACCCTATATTAATCTAGAGGATAACTTCTCATTATGTTCTGTCTAGTACACGATAAACTGGAGCTACTAGGATAATTCTTCTGCCAAATTAGGTTTACTAAAACTCTTGCTTTTCTTTCACATGACATTTTCTTAAACTTTTCGAACAGTGTCCATCATTTTCATTTTATATTTGATAATGGAGGAATGCTAAATCACTGAATTCAACAAGGAATGTTAAATGCAGGAAATTAACAAGATGATTTGGTATTCAGAATGTTACAAATGATTCTTGAATTGATATCTCATGTTTTTTGGGAATTTAGGCAAAGAAAAGAACCTTTTTTCTAATTTCATGGGAGACAATAAGAAACGAATTTAAAAAGAAGTTTCTTTTTTTATAATAACAAGCTAAGAATAAGACTGCATATGTAAATAGCTTTCCCAAGGGGTTTTGATTTCCTTTCTGTCTCATCCCATCATTATGAAACAGAATATTTAAAACAGAAATAGCACGGAGCACAGTAAAAATAATTGAAACCCTCATTTTGGAAATAATTCATCATTTTTACATGAAAAAAGTATCAATTCAAAGTAATAAATACGAAAATAAACCCTTTTGTGAAAATCCATTAATAATTTTTATTTCCTGATAATGATACAGCTAAAACAATTCTTTTTTGAACAAAACTCATGCTCTAGGCTGAAATGTGTCATGCACTTCCAACTTGGATCTGTTCGTCCCCAAGGGATTTTAGATGTTTTTTTCCCCTCCATTAATTGCTTTTCCCTTTTCCTCTTCGGTATTTCCATAATGTGCATTACATTTCCAACGGCTTTCTTAATCCCTACCAGTTTTTACCCGCATCCATAAAAACGGACATTTCATTAGATCTCTCCCCTATTTTTTTCCCTTATTTTCCGTTCTTGTAAGAACAGAGGGAAAAATCCTGCCGAAGACGTTATGGGGGAACAAAAGTGCCTCTCAGCAATTGATGATATCGTGAAGAAATGAATTCCCTCATTGATGACGTCACAGCTCTTTTTATCCCCATTTTTTTTCTCGTCTATATCTCGATTTCTCCCCTTTTCTTTTTCGAGATCGAGCATATTATTCCTAGTTTTCCCCGTCCGACTTTGGGGTCCAGTAAATCAACTTGATTTACGTTTCCGAATCAATCTGTCGCTTATATTTTTTTCTTTTTCTTCCTTTAGCGTGCTCTATTTTAGCCCCGGGAACTTTTACTTTCCATTTTTATGGCATACTTGATAAAAGGAATTTCGTTATCCATTTCGAGCAAAAGTAAAGAATTTAATGGGTTGTAAATTGGAGGAATATTGGCAGCACTCTTTTTCTAACACATGTGTCGATTGTTCTACGAAGCGAGTTAAAATACAAAAGGGGAAAATTTTTTCCTCTGAGATAAACTTAAAAATTGAGGAATCTAACTTTTTTCCCCGTTAATGTCGATTGCTTATTGATTTCTTAAATTTGAACGCTAGTAATTTATCAGTTGGAAGATGCCCTCCAATTCTAATGCATAAGAAAAAATTCCAATTTTTTTTTTTAAAAAAGAAAAAAAAAAATTATGGTTTCCAATATATTTATATCCCTGTAGCTCTCGAATAAAAATACGCATATATATTTATTACGATGGTAATAAATCGTGTCATATCAGAATAAAACGGTTCTTGAAATTTAAGTTTTTGAAAATTTATGCATTGTTTGAAATCTTGAAGAGAAAAATCCATTAGATTCAGACCTAACTAATTAAGATCCAAATAATACAGATTCTATTGTGTTTGATAATTTAGCATCGAATATACTTACTGTTTATGTTGGTAAAATAAAATAGGACTTCATTATTTCTTTTGTCGCCTTGGAGGAAAGACATTTGAAACTAAACGATGTTATATATCCCTTAATTTTCAGTTATTAAGCATTTAACATTTGTTTAAAATCCAGTTTTCTTTGCTTATTAATTTAAATACTTAATTCTCAATATTATTGGTTTCACAATATCACTTTAGATATTAGCTGTGACAAAATCTATGAAAAACATTTTTTTAATCGAATTTTCATTATATAACATAATAAAAGTTTCTCTTGATATTAAAACAAAAATGTTTTAATGTATCAATAATATTTCAAACTCAATACAAAAATATATTTCGTTAGGTTTTGAAAAAATTCTTTAGAATTATAAAAAAATGTTTAACATATATTAAAGAGAAAAAATAAAAGCTTTTTTCCTTCATCTTTGAATTTACATTGCATTTTTACATTTTTTGATTCAAAGCAGAATATAATCACAATAAAACTTTAAATTTCATTAAATTGCATCTAAACAGTCTATCTATCTATCTATCTATATATATATATATATTTAATAAAATATATAATTATAAATTTAATTTTTATGTAGCTAATATATTTTACTGAGAAAATGCCAAAAGCATTCTTTGGAGTATATGCCAAAATTTATTTAATTTGAAATAATAAATTGTTTTAAATCCTTTTTAAAAAGAGAATATTTCTGATAATTTTGAATGTATAAAATGTAACAGTTAAATTGAAGATAAAATTTTACAAATGTTTAAATACTTATTCAGAAATATCCATTGTTTTTAATATTTTTAAAATTTAAAAACAATAATTATACATATTCATATTTATAAAGTAATTTACATTTATTTTTTAATATTACATAAATTTTATATTTATAATGTTTATAAATAATATCTTACTAATATGATGTCATGTATTTTAATGTTTTGAAATCGAAAAATTATCAGAGAACTGCGAAAAAATGTCCTTTTTTAAAAAGGAGTTGATGTATTTTTCAATTCGTACTTTTTCAAAATAAAAATTACATGATATTAAAATAATAAGATATTTTAAAATGCAAAATTTTTCATAAATTTATTTGTTGCCGCTAAAAATATCTCAATAAGATATTTTAATTTTTATTTCAATTGAAAAGTAGAAACTTAGGCACTTCTTACACCTGGTATATGCTTAAAAACAATATGCATCGTGTACTTTATTTAAAAATAAGTTTTTCTCAGTATATATGTGTTTTCCTCAAGGCTAAGAATTTGTTTTCTTTCTTTTCAGGTACATACTCTTTGACTTTTCAACTTACTTATTTTGGGTGAGTACTGTCTTTTAATTTGCAACTCAAATCCTTTTATGTAAATATTTGCTTAAATCAACACATGGCTGCGCGAACCGTCCGAAAAAAAATATATATTTAGGTCTCCATAAGGATTTGTCAATCCAATCATGATGCATGGCACTCGAAATTAATTCAATTCAGTTCCTTTTTAATATAAACACGCTCGCTGTTATTTTAAAAATATCGTCTTCTTCGCAAGTACCAATAATTTTTTTTGTTCTTTTTCGAATGGAAGCTGTAAACGATCGAACAAACTGCATCTTAATTATTTCAGGAAGGACGAGAAATTGGAAAGTGCTGAAATATTTCTTTAATATAACCGTGCCTAAGGGGATGAAAATACTTTTGTTTTATTTTTACAGAACTCCCGGAATTCTTACTATGATATATATTGTTATTCTCCCCTGCTAACTCGATTCGAGTATAGTTTTAAAGATAGAATTTTCTTTGGATTTATTATACGATTAAAAGAAACGATGTGGCTTTTGTTTTCGTTTTTTTTAAAAAAGAATAACCTGTAATTCGAAGCAGAATTTGAGCGTGGAACGATTCCATTATTTATATTTCATTATTTTGGTATGGTTTGCCACAATACAGGATAATGTTTAGTATACATTTGAATTTCTTTGGATAATTAGTGGAGATACTTAAATTAATACAGAGATTGTTTTTAAATTCAGAATTGTTATTATATTTAAAAAATAATTCTATATTTAAATGTGTACTTTTCTTTTTTATATTCCTTTAGAATTTGAAGCTTTTAAAGATTTTAATATTATTAGAATGAATAAAGCATTCACAAAACGTAAATTTGTGTTGTAATAACATTATACGAGTAAGATTATTAAAAAATATATAAAAATTGCATTTTGAATAATTAAAAAGAGTTTATAAAGTATTTTAAAGCGTAAAAAAATAAATTTGCTTAAAAAGTTAACTTTGTAACTTATTTTTTACGCTAAAATTTTCAAGATTTTTTTTTCGTATATAAATGTCATATAGTGTTTTAAAGAATGTGATAAGAATCGAGCCAATAAACTTGTGAATCTCCATGACTATATCTTTATCCATAATAAGGTTTATTATTAACAACTATTATTTCTAAATTTTTACGGGTGAACTCTAAATATAAGATCAATATATAGTTCAAAACTATTAATTTGACTTTAAAAATGATATAATATATTTTGCTCATGGCAATCGAATAGATCCATTCAGTAAATATATAGCACACACACATTGCAACACTAATAGAATTCCAGTAATTGCAAATGTATTCTCTTGTTACATAATTTCAAATGATGTGTATAGCGCTATAGAGCAAGCTGTTTAATTTTGATAAATTATAATTCATGTCAGTTCGTCGGCAGCGTGTCACGGTCATTGTATTCGATGGCATGGATGGGTGCTTCGATTAAAATCAGTTTAGTTGGGAATTATATGTAAACTCACCTTGTATTGCGCTATTTAAATAATTAGTAGGAACAACATCATTGTGTAGCAAGGTGTGCATATTTACATAATCAGATTGGTTTATTCTTCATTTATGTATTAACACTAATGTTTTCTAACTTAATCTGCGTACTTCAGAATTTATAATGAATTATACCCTTTAATAGATAATTTCACCCGAGGGAAATTGTACCTATAAACTTACGAATTGGACACCAGTGGTCTGATAATCGGGCCACTAATCGAATTCCTTCCGAAAGTTATATTAAAATAAAAAAAGTTTATATTAAAATAAAAAAAGTTTATATTAAAATAAAAAACGTATAGCGAATAAATATTTTATCGAATTGTCTAGTGTCAATTCTAGTCTAATATCTTTTATCATCTTTCTGGGTTTAGCATGATTTCATACTCATAAAATGGTTGGCTTTTACTGGCAAAAAACTGAGTCAGGTGGGAAAAATGAAATGATTTTCAAAACAACCCATTAATATCCTCAACTTATTGGAATTTTGTAAATTTATTGCGAGAGATGTATTGATTTTGTCTAATTGAAATTTTATCTTTCCTAGAAAAGTTGGTTAAAAAGAACTTCGAAAATATTTATAACTAAAGAAAGCTATCAGTTAATGGGATGTTAAGTTACAAAATGTATTTAATCAACACTAATTATTCTCAGAAAGTGAAGCTTTTCCCCCCTTCTTCCAAATATATTAGTCACAGCTGATATACAGTGAACACGTGAAGGTGGCTTTCTTAGTTCGACCACTGTCTTTGAATTTTCATTACTGAATGATTCTCCAAGGATAGAAAACAGTTTTCAAGGAGATTTTTCAAATCGATAAAACAATTTCAGCTATTGTCGATATCTTAAATTTCTTTCATCTGTCACAGTATGCAATGCTCTTCCCTTCATTTACAGAACTTGGAGCTCTGCTTCTGCGCTGATGTTTACGCTTTTTTTCTGACTGCGCATTGTACTTTATTGTTCTTCAATACCTTAACAGTGTGTATGATGTATAAGTTAATTTCTTCATGTTTTATTTTGAATTGCTTAAATAATTTAAAGAAAGATTTTACTCTATAATTTGCTTAAGGAGTTGTATCAGGAGTTATTTTAATTCATAATTGCAAAACAATAACGAATAAAATTTTCTTCGTTTTTTCTTATTTTTTTTTCAGATTAAAATATTAATATGGATATGTATTTCGAAGTATTTACTGACGCACCTTGTTGGTTTTGTATCATCAGACTTATAAAAATAGGATTTTAAAAAAGAAATTAATGATATGTAAGCAATTGCTGGTGTAAATATTTTTATACTTAAAAAAAATTAATTAATTTATGTTTCTCTAAAGGACCTTATTATTTTCTCTCACTCATATTTCTGCTGATTGAAGCATACAGGTTCAAGCAAAAGAATCGACATCCAAGCTTTTTTAAATATTTCCCACCCCTCTTATGGTATAATATTACAGTCTTTAAATATTTAATGCACTTAGGCTCTCTCGCCATATAAGTTTTTGGATGGTTTAAAGGGATCTTCTGGACTTAAGATTGCCGTCTCAATATAATTGCTTTTGCGAAGACTTTTCATTGAATGTGCAGCATATACGATCTGGAAAACTGAGAAAATTTCCAAGCACCCACATCAACAATTGTAAAACAGAAAAGTAAGATCAATTTCCATTTTTTAAATAATTACTAGGATCTTATCTTTGACCTTTCACTCTGAAGAGCACGATAAAAGTCACGCTGGTTGCTGTTTTTAACTAATTTCTATAAATATTGTTTTAAAAATGTTAATAAATATTCCACTAAATATTTCAAGGAAGGAAATTTATCCCTGCTTCAATTATCTCATAGCTACGAGTAAGAAAACAAAATAATGGAAAACATGCAAGTTTAAATTAATGACGAAATTCAATTCTGTAAGTAACTGCGCGAAAATAACGGAAATGACGAAACAATTATAATTCATTTTGCAATTGTAATTACAAGTTATTGGAAAAATAGTTAATATGATTTAGTATGCAAATCCAGATGTACAGTTTTCATGAAAGCAAAACTAAAAACATGGCGTCGTTGCCTAGCTGAGCCTTAGGGCAGTTTGCAGCTCAGATCGGAATAAAGTCCCCGGGCATTTTTTTTCCATTTTGCATGAATTCGAAATCGACTTTTCGACCATGGATTTTCATCCAGCGTTCCACTGGGACAGCACACAGCAATTTCTGGACCAGATACACTTCTGCCCCTCCTTCCCTCCCTACAGAATAACAAATTTATATTTTTACCCTTTGTGAGGATCTGTTCGTGGAAAATAAGTTTGCCAAGAGCACTATTTCTCTTTATATAGATTTCTTTTTTCGCTGCCTTTCCTGCTGACGTTCCTTCTGTTGATCTTGCGCAAGCTCTCTGCGTTGTGACTGCTTTAAATATATCATTGGAATACCTTATATTTTCTCTGAAAATGTGCATGTCTGTAACCGTCACTGTGCACACAAGATTTTGACTTCACCTGTATTACTTGAGTAATTCCTTTAAATATTGCTTTTATGACATGTCAGTAATTTTTCAATGTTCTGAGTCCCCCCGTTGGTGCGAAAATAAAAAGAAGATGCTGGCTCACTTCATTTGATATGGTTCGCAATTACAAGCGGTTAACTGTGTTTATTTGATTTTATCAAGGACCAACAACAACATTTCGTTAATTTATTAAAATTTAGAATTATCAAGATTAAAGAACGTGTGAAAGAAAAATAAATCAAAAATGTCTATCGGTTGTTTACACATTTTTAATCAAACCATGAGTTTTATTGATAGATTGTTTGCAAAAATGTATTGATAA
>JAPDSC010099052.1:502839-549731 GCA_026290005.1 Latrodectus geometricus | reverse complement strand
TATATATATATATATATATATATATATATATATATATATATATATATATATATATATTCAGTTATCAGATTTTCAGTAGATGGCTAGACACTACAATTTAACATACTGAGCCTTTATAAGAGGATGATTTTTGATTAGACCAGATATATTCAAGTTGTTTACTTAAAAAATATGAGAGTGATGTTTTGCAGAACTTAAAAATAATGGATTCAAAAAAAAATTTTTTTTTTAATTTATTTATTTAACCATAAAGTGGTTGTTTCTTTCGTTACAATTGAGTTCATGTACACGTCACTTTATTTTACTTATAATTGGTCTGTGTGTTCAACAAATAATCGTTTTCACTCATAATGGATGAGTTATTTTATTTATTCTTGGAGATGTGTCTCTCTTGATACCACTATTAAAAAATAAATACTTTTTAATCATTAATTAATGATAAACTTATTTCATGTAGCATGTAAAGCACAGTAAATATTAATACTGGATTGTTTATGCAAGCAATAAATAAATCATAATTCGACTTTATGGTTAGTTTAAATCGGCAAAGATGATTTAAATGTTTCTTTTTTTTTTAACATTGATGAAAATTGAAAAGAAAATATGATAAAAATATTGCTAGTTGTGAAAAGTATTTAATTTAAAAAAAAAATCTGAGGCCTTTTATTGATTCATTGCGGAGATTCATTGAAAGAGGCCATTCAGATTCTAATTCAATATTGGTTGAAGAAAGCTATAAATATTCATCGATGCAAGTGTCAATCATTATCCACTGATTTTTCCCCATCAATACGTAAGTAAGAAGTAATAACAGATTCGATTAGCTTGTGTAGGAAGGTGAAGTTCTATCTCTTAAGAAGATGTCTGTGAAAATGAAGTCTCACCGCTTGGATTGATTTTAAGAGCAGTGCCTAGAAATTGCTTTTTAATAAAATCCCAGCTTCCAGGTTACGGGGTCATAAAAAAGAGCTGTTGCTTTTCTTCTCTGCCCCTTCCGCATTTTTACACCCTGCTGGAGGAATGCCAGGGCTTACGTGGAAATAAAAACATATCCCAGCCAGGGCTCCCCTATACCAAAGGATCCATTAAAAGCAATTTCCAAAAAGATTCGGTGAGGGCGGAGTAAAGGGGGGAGTTCTTAAAAACTGAGAAGGCAGCTGAACGGGAGGGGGTGTAGAGCGTTGCCACCACTTTTCTAAAAGCTCCTCTTCTGTTTGCCGCGAGAATGATTCACTGCCCTTGTAAATTGTTACTTGCTCCAGTAACTCACTTGTTCTGCGAAGTGTACATTTACCCCTGCGCAAAATAAAAGGAAAATTATGTTATCTCCTCTCGACATGAAAACCGCCTCGGATTAGCAGTGATATCAAGTGTGATATTGCTTACTACTAGAGCGCATATATTTTAAATTAGTTCTGAATGGTAATAGATGGGCAATGATTTACATTCCATGATAGCTAATGTCTAAACAAAAAATGCATTCTTTATTGTTTATCTTTATAAACCTAGCTGTTACACATCATAATTCACATCACGTAATTTTGAAGCAAGCTCCAGTGACGAGGTTGACTACTGAGCTCGGAGTTTAATCTCTTAATTTAAACACCATATCAAGGTTAAGATATATTGAATTCTACATAATTTACTTAGCCCTAGCCTTTTCTACATGATTATCTTTTCTCAATTCAGGAGTCTTAAATTTCTTGAACTATCTTCATGAGTTGAGGAATCGAACTTGTTACCCTCTGGGCATAAGAATGTCATCCTTCCTCCCCAAACGCAATTCATTAAAAATTCGTGTATACTTTTAAAACGTGTAACATTACATCTTATTCCACCAGCACTGCTCTGTGCCTCAAGTTTTAGATTTTTTTATAATTATTAGATACGTATTAACAATTTTCTCATTATTTGAATTTTAAAAATTTATGACGTTATTTTTAACCCAATTATGTCCAGTGTTATCCATCAATTGATGTAAATTATTTTTTACTATCATTGTTTTGATAGCTATCTCTTTCTTAAGTGATTTCTTACCTACATTCGTATAATTAATAATAGTTTAATAGTTTGTATTTTTAGTTTCATCAACACATTTCTCTTTCTCTCTCTAGAAACGTGTTACTATTGTTGTTTTCATAATTTAAACTGTTTCTTATAAATTATTTTATCTTGATTTAAGTTATTTTATCTTGATCACAATTTCACAACAGCCTTAGATGGTTAGGCCTACCAATATGAGTAGTCAAAATATCCATTTATCATTTTTTAACAGTGTGTGGTATTGATCCCGAAATCTCTATTTTAAAGTCATTTGGCTATCTTGAATCGACAATCTGAATTAAATTTTGAAGGATTTTAAAATTCCTGTCTATTTTTCTAATTGTTATATGGTTCTGCCAAACTCCGAAATAAATATGAGGAAATATTCACGCTGAGTGATAAATCTCACGTTCCCTTAACAAAAGGGTCCAGATAAAAATGCTGCTTATTCACCTCGGCGGATTGACCAGAAAATCGTGTTTCCAAAGGGAGTGAAGATGGTCTGCTTGCTCACTGAAAGACCACCGTCCCTTTCTCAGCATCTAGGGTGGAAGATATAAATGATGACTCACTTGGAGGCTGTGATAAATCGTTCTCCAAGAATCATCGGCATGGGGTGCGTCTGTCCGTCCAACACCCCTTACGGTCATCAACTTCTTGGGGATCTCCCTTGTTGTCACTACATCTAAAATTCATAACATATGTTCCTCTTTCTTTTGTACTGTACACAGAAATATGAAAGTGAAATTGTGAAAAGAAAAGAATTTTTGAGGATGAAAAGGAAATATTTTTTCCTGTTCTGGTTGTATCAAATACGACTCTTTCTTGTCATTTTCTTGTCAACACTAGAATATACTTTTGTAAATTAAAATAACTTATTTTTTTGGGGTTTTAGTTTTATTGAATCATAATGTTCGTTAACCACAATTTTGAATACAACTCTCTTAATGTCTTTATATGCTGATTTCGTTAGACTGTTCGGGAAAATTTACGTTTAACGTTCAGAGGATAGCGAGTTTGATATTTGATGCTTGCTAAGATTGTAATATTGAAATGCTCTATGCATGTTAAGAAGTCTTAGGATCAAATCTTCATTATTGCCGTGGTAAGATTGTTTAGGGATGAGGATACCCGATTGTGGTATCAATCTCTTCGTTTGGCCGTAATTCAAAAGGATGAGGTTGGTTATTTAGTTCAGCACCTTTTGTAAGCAAACTCAAGATAATTGCTAAGAAACTATACTATGTAATTGCTTTATCACACGTTTATGAAATAATATCGATTCTGCTGTTATAATCGATGATTCCAAAACCAGAATCGATAATGCGGTAACTATTAATCTTTGGAGATGTCACTGAATAGAGTTATAACACGATTATTATACTCGCATTTTTATTATTCTCTGTTAAACAATTGATAAAAACAAAATCTAATTCTATTGATAATATTGATGATTCAAATATAATTTAATTGATGATTTAGATTGTAATGGATGAGAGTTTTTTTTTTATGTTAATGTACTTTGTGGCAACTCAAAAATTATGTAGTTATAAATGTTTTAAAACATATACTCCCTCCTCTTCACACCACAGCACTCCATTTCTAATAAGACATTGAAGTATGAGAAATATTCATTATGTCCCTAGCATGGCTGGATTAGGTATCGAATTTGCTATTTTCCGGACACCAGACCAATAACTTTCATCTTCTGGTTATTTGAAACCCTTAAAAATAATTATGAATTGTATGACTGATAGTTTGGTTTATATTAGTTTGGGGGAAAAGTTATCCATTATTTTTTCGGTAGACGTCTGTAGTGATCGCTATCTCGTGGGGTATCTGTCAAACAAATTTGAATTTATGCTCATTGGAAAGGTGACATTTGACACTAAAATATTCTGTTGCGGTTTTTTGCTTGATTAATTCAGTTACGAGTACAAGGTTTTAAAAATAGAAGACAACAAACAGAAAATTCGATACATTTTAGTTTTTCTTTTATAATGGTGAAAATGCTAACCAGGTGGCTAAAATTGTGAAAGGTGTTTATCGTCCTATATATGATTGTAACAACCAGTTACGCACAATTTTGGTTCCGTCGATTCCGTTTGGGTATTTGGATGCTAAAGATGCACCTCGCATGGATACAACATCGTCGAGAATGTCTTTAAAATGTCAAAAATTATCAAACTTGACAGCATGTCAGCAATCGTATCTTCGCACAAGACCTAAAAGTCTACATGAAAACTGTTTTAAACTTTTTTACAAAGCGAATCTGAAAGAAGTTACAAAAAGTTCACGTTAAAACAATGGATTTCTTTTTCCCCAACCTAATATTTCTATTGTTATGAATAAGTCAGAGCATACATAAAATTCGAGATAATTTTTAATATTAGATATTGACTGAAAGGTATTGCGTTCGATACTGAGTTAATCGAAGACCTTTGTTCTAAGTGTGACTAAAAGTCTTATAGTCTCAAATATCACTTGACTGATGTAGAGAGGAGAAAAGGGTGTCAACTGAGGTGTTGAATCATGCCACATGACTGGTTCAAAATTAAGAAGTGGTTGACTGCATTTATTTCGTTCTCATGTCATGGCATAATTGGGTTGCCAGTCACTTTTAAATCGAGTAATGGACATACTTTCTTCTGAAGTTTGAGGTAAAGTAATTTAATAGTCATTGCGTGAATTGTCTTCCGTGATAACTGTACATAAATTGTAGGTCTTATTTACGTATCTCTGGGGTGAAAACTTCCATCTTCCAATATACAACAGTGTCTAGGCCAATGATCCTCAACCACTGTGTGTGCCGCGGCACTTTTGTGTGTCGCTTAGTTCTTAAAGTGTGCCGCCACATTTTAGAAATGTATATAGTAAAAATTATAAGCTTTTTTTATTATGATGTTTATTTAAATTAAGAAAAATCACTTAAATTAAGAAAACTTGTAAAAGTTTTTCTAACAGTGTATTTTTCTTAATTTAACTAAAAACTATTTTTTACTTGATCACTGTGACTTTTCATATAGTGAAATATTTTCCCCACATGAAGAAATTTCAAATGTTTCTCTAGTATCTTTCATTTCAATTTTCAACATCTTATTTGTGTGAATTCGGATTTTTTATATTAACCAACGTTAGAACGATAAAAAGATCGTGAATGTTAAATGCAGGAGACGATATAAGAACAGCATTGTCATTTTTACAACCCAATTAAAATAAAATGATCGAAAAACATCAAGCTCAAATTTCTCATTAGAAGTATCCATATCACTGCATTTTGTAATGAATCTCTTCATAAGCGTACTGTTGTTTTTGTAGTACTTATTATTTTATTTTATATTCAAAATTATTATCGTAAACTATTTTACTTTGATAAATTACCATCTTCTCTTCTAATTTATGTTTTTCTTTGTGTATTGCCAAACATTAAAATTGTTAAAAGTGTGTCATGGCAAAAAAAAAAAAAAAAAAAAAAAAGGTTGAGAATCAGTGTTCTAGGGGATCGAAGCTCCAGTGTCGCATTCTGAGCTTTAATAGTCTCCCTTGAACCTTAATCTACATATTTTGACACCGTGTAGTGAACAACGTTACAACTTAAGGCTTTTGTAAAACATTTTAATATGTACCGCGTAACTTGGCAAATAAGAGGATTTTTCGTAGGTAGTAGACCATTTTCATGTGCTAGGCCTCTAGAAAAACTATCTGGAAAACTCCCAACACTTACCCTAACAGGCATTTATGGTTGAGAAAAAGCTTAACATCCATATTATGTACCATCAAATACTCCAAGATGGCAGCCAAATGGTTCTTTCTTGCTTTCGCTTCAACAATTCAGGAATTTGAATCCCAACTTGAGCTTGGATGTTTCTAGTGATTCGGAATTCACTTTAAATCTTAGAGATCCTGGCCTAATTAGCCCTTGGGTATATAAAATTGACCGTTGGGTGACAAACAACTTGTTGTTCAACTACGGATATCAAGCCCTTGCATTTTGAAGAGCATAATTCTACCATAAAGCCACTGTGATCCCTTTCCTCTCATATAAATAGGGGATGAGCTTTAAAAATTCCAAATCTCTGATTGACTTTCCAAGTGGATGCTTTTTTAAATGAAATATTTTTAAGAAAATGGCTCATTAATAGCAAATTTTCAAACACGAATTGAAATATTATCTCATTTTAATAAGCTTCTTATTAGGAAAAATTATATTTTTTACTCAATCGAATAAGTATCCCCTGGAAAAGAAGATCTAAATTAGGTGGCTTAACTGTAGTACTCTCCTTCACCATTATTATCGAAACGAGCACTGTTTACCCTGTATGCGGTCACAGTTATTGGGAAAGGACATGGGTCCACCGACTGGAGACGCCAGTGATCCCCTCCCCAGCTGACTATGATTAATTACTTCCACCCACACGCGCGCTTGATCCAATTAACGAACCCCCTAGGCCATCTCTCGGCGGAGATCAACAGGACGAGCAGATTAGCCAATTAAAATGCAGACCCCCCCTCGTTAAAAAGTAAGATCGTTGATTTAGGATGAAATATTGATGACACTTATCTTGTGGGTCTAGGGAGATTCAATAGGTTGGGTCGAGGTTATCGAACAGAAGTGATAAAAGGATGACATAATATAGTGACATTTAAAAGGAAATTCAATTAGAAATTGTGTTTGTTGGCGAAAATATTGGATAGAAGAAAGTTATTCCTTGGAATTATGTTTGTGTTGCTTGAAAATATAGTAAACTTGAAAACTAAAATTTGAAACTCGAATAAAAGGAATTTATTTAAAATGAGCAAATAAAAATTTAAACAGAACTTGATTGTAGCAATTTTATTGCAAAATCAGAAGTTTATTGCGTACCTGACAACGGATGGTGGGACATGGGTTCGAATCCCACTCTGGCTCGTGAATGTACTTTCTCTTTCTTTCTCTGCTTTTCTTCTCCTTTCCTGAGATGATGTATGAATGTGGCTCACCCTATAAATGGGTTTGTGGTGGTGTGACGATGGTGTGACCTGTGACCTTTATGGTGGTGAGTCGCCTCCGTGACTTGGCACCAGAGAACCAAGTCACGGAGGCGAGGGTGGGTAATGCTACTCGCCTCCGTGACTTGGTTTACAGGTGTCCACTGGGTAACGCTAAAGGAGTAGTAATTTCTGGCCTTATTGTGGCGAAGGGTTAATCACCTAATGTCATTCATTATTCAAAAAATGAAGTTTATTTATATATTTTTTATCCTATGTCCATCTTCGACATTTTTGCCATCTATTGACTGTCCGTTAATAGATGGCAGAATTAATATTGGGTGCTGCATTACTAATTCATTGGCAGCCCACAATGAATTTATAATGCAGCACACACACAAATTAGTGCCCATAGGGTTGTCTTCATGAAAATTTATAAAAATGAGACAATGAATGAAATGGTCACCTTCCATATTCCTCTGATGACACAGAGAGCTACAAGCCGAATCCTTTGTCTTCAATAAGATGTAAATGCATTTGAAAACAGTCATGTCCAATAAGAAAACAAAAGCAAGCAACTCCAACAAATTGAGGCAGGAAACTGGGGATTAGCAGAAATTAATGATTTTGGAAGAGAAGTTAAAGGTAGGCTGAACATAAAATGGTGTAAAAAAAGATTAAAGTTATCAATTAAAATAGAAGTGTGGTACAAATGTAATTTTTTTCACTTGATTGATTCTAAAAATATTGCTAATCTCGTTATTTTAAATCCTTAGATAGATAGATAGAGAGACAGAGAGAGAGAGAGAGAGAGAGAGAGTCAAGTGAAGTAGTCGAAGCCTGAACTTTCACTTTTGTCTCAAACGTCTCTACCATATTTAAAAAGAAGCATTAGATTCAAAAGCGAATATCAAGATGCTTAAAATTGTTAGGCTTTATTTTTTATTCAGTTAAATATCGAATTATTTTCTCAATCAAAGGCTACAGTGTCTTTAATAATAAGGTTACAAGGGTATATACTAAATGTTGTTAAAAATGTCATGGTAAAATTTCATTTTTAATTAATCATTTACATTATTTTTATATTTTAAACTAAACTTCTTTTTATTTTTGACTATGTGTCTAAGATTTTTAATATTATTTTTTTACATTAATGTTAGGTTGGTGAAAAAGAAGTTCATTATTTTTTGGCCGTATTTATCGAAATCTCATAATGTATTGAGCAAACAATTTCAGATTTATGCTCGTTGAAAAGATGAAGTTTCATTGTAAAAAATTCTTTTGCTTTTTTTTTTTTTTTTTTTGATTGATTCATTTAGTTGTGAATTACAAGGTGTTAAAAATTGAAGTCAACAAAAAGAAAGTTCGGTGCATTATGCAGTTTTTCTTCGACAATGGCGAAAATGCAAGCCAGGGGGCTGAAATTGTCCATGGTGCTCACATTGTTCCTATACTGTAGCATCCAATGACGTAAAATTTTGGTTTTAGGGATTCTATTTAGGTATTTTTGATGTCAATGATGCACCTCACACAAGTCGGCCCGTTGCCAAAAATGTCAATAAAATATTGGAAGTTGGCCGACATGTTACATCTGTCGTAACCTCAACAGGAACTAAAGATTGATCCTGAAACAATTTTGCCATTTACTCTTTCTTGTGATCAGCATGCCTGACTGAGGATAGGGAGGTCCTGTGTTCGAATCCAGGCTCGAGCATGGTTGTACACTCTCTTCCTCTCTCTCATGTCTTTGTCCTTTCCTCGTATGAATGGTTACCTACTCTATAAACAGTAGGCAACCATTCATGCAAGGCATGTGTGTTTAATTATTTGTAACAAAAAAATCTTCTCCAATCATGCTCTTCAATGTGAGCTATAAGCATACAGCTCCAAAAATGTCCACCATAACCATACCTAAATAATTTTAAGTATTTTCGACGAAGTGTTTCCGAGATATGTTAAATAAAGTTCTGAAGATTAAATATAAATAATCTATTTCTTTTTTCCCAACCTAATATTAGATGGCGAAAATTTTTCTCAAGCTTTTATGTGCATGAAAATTTCATAAATGCAATAAACAACTCGTCGCTTAAATTTTCATAATGATAGTTGAATATTTACATGATCATATTTCTTTAATTTTTAGATGTATTGGTAAAAAAATAATAAATACTTCATTTCATAATTTAATGAAAATACTTCTATATTAATTACTTTTTTAAATATTAATGTAAAAGTAATTACAATCAAAATTAAAAGCTTAATTTTTAAAAAATGTTATTTTAAAATGTTTGTTTTTGTCCAAGTATTTTTAAAGGAAATGCATATTTTTTTCATTATATTATATTTAATACATTCAAAATATCACATTAATCAAAAAAAATTCAAATATTATTATTCTCCTTGATAATTAGATAATAATTATTTTTCGGGAGAAATTAAATATACGGAAAAACTTTTCATCAAAATATAGAAATTCAGAAAAGCTGGAATTTTACTTTCCACTAATAAACTTATGAATTCAGTCCATTAGTGAAAAACATAAAATGTTTCACATTAGCAATTAAGATAAAAAGCAAAGTGATTTTTTCCTTAATTGCCTTCATAAAATTCAACCGGCAATGGTTATTGATTTGACTGGGGAATATTTATATCAAAGGAAAAACAATGTACAAATGGAGGATAGATTTTAATTCTAGTATTCCTGCTATAAATTTTTTGTTGAGAAAGTTTTGTGCAAAACAACTTTTTTATTTATAAAATAGAATTAAAGAGAAGATAAATTGCTTTGATTAACTTTAAATTTTTCTCGATGAAAAAAATCTTTTTTATCATTAAGGGCTTATGATATAATATCAAATATTTCATTTGCTTTCTCTTTTAATGCATATTTGTTCAGTTTTTATTTATTTTTTGCTAAAGTTTACATAAAGCTTACTCAAACGTTTTTGGTTGGGTATGAAGTCTACTTCATACCCACCCATAAAAGTTTGAGTATTTTTAATGTAATATAATATCAAATCACAATGAAATAATCTTAATAAGTTTCATTTATTAAAAAGTCGTAGTGGTCTGATTTTATAATTAGAAAACAACTAAATGGGATTGCTCGTCATTATGCAGTTTTTCTTACGAGGTTTTATAGAAATAATACTTACAATATAAAGTTTTATTCCAGCTGCTAATATTATTCCTGCCGGTAGAGCGGTTCGAACCCAAGAACTGTTGATTTGTAAGACACAGCACTAACCACACATTCAGATAACAGCTTAGTGGTTAAAGGAAGATTCATATTAATTTAATTATATATCATATTAATTTATTAATTCGTACAAATTTAAAATTATAAATGATTTTGTTAGTTATAAATCCAATTTATTAATTTACATTTACCTATTATTCCAATTTCATCCATTTATATACTACTTCATTATATTATTTATATTATCTTAATTATGTTTTTGGGAATTGTAGGATATGCTGTATTTCTTCTAATTAATTATACACGGTAACAATGAACAAATAAAATTCACTCTAAATTTTATTGTATCCCAAATATGCATTCAATTCAGAATGGATAATGTTTTAAAGTATTTATTTAATTAATTATTTAACTCAAACATTTTATAAATTTTAATATTTTTATTTTATTTCTTATAAATACCTTCAATTTTTTAATTTCAATTGTTTGAAAAATCAAAATTTAAAACAAATAAAAAAAATAATAATACATTAAAAATATAAAACGAAAAGTATATGAACGAATTATAAAATTCATTTAAATATAGAAATGCAAAAAATATAAATTAAAAGAATAAAAAAATTAACAAATAAATCTACAAAGTTAGCAATAGTGAAACAGATTGATTTATGATACCAAAAAAGGTGTTTAAAAAATTGAAGCTATTAAACGAATTTACTATGAATAAATGCCATATGAAATTAAAATTAAATGTTTCCCTAAATACTAAATATAGTTTTTATATTTAAATCTGATTAAATTTGGATTAAAATATGGTCAAATTTTCCCATGCAATGTTTGAAACCTTGCCCCGCTCGATATTAATTCCTTAATGTAAAATATCAAATTATGGAAAAATATAATTAAGAATTTAACATAATGAACACTTTTATTTAAAATCAGGATTAAAAAATTAATTAAAGTATCGATCTGTGCTAAGGATAAAGCCATTCTGTTTCTGTTGTTATGAGATACAAGTGTTTATATTTACTTTCCTTCTTAAAAAAAAGTAATTCTAACGATCTGCATTCGGTAAAAGAAACTTCGATTTTAATTAAAATTTCCCACTCAAATAACGAATCTCGGTTGTTTGTTCAAGGAAATTAAACATGCTTCGCTTACTTATTTTTTAAAATGGCGAAAAAAGTCAGGGTTTTTATTTTGATTTATTTAAGTTAAACATCCCGGTAATTCTAATTTTTCTTACCATGTAATCTGCTGGGTTAACTACTGTCAAACAACAACGATGGTGCCTTAAGATTATTTGATTAAGGAATAATTATATTTATTTATTTTTACTCCAACTGAAAATTAAGGGAAATGAATGTAATTTGCTATTTTTATAGCTGATTGTGTGTTTCTGAGTTTGTGAATAATTATTTATTTAAACGCATCATTTATTCTTTAATTTCCAGAATCAGACTTTCGTTTTTATTTATGATTGTGAAAAGTATAAAATCACGCGGAAAATCTAAAAAAAATAATTAATATAATTTTTAAAATTTATTGCATTACGTAGTATTTGGTCAGTAATCGTCATCGTGTCCGCGTGAACATACGAGTCTTCAAACACAATTACAGTGCATTTCAGCATCTTTTTTGTTTTACTCCTAAAATTTTTTGTTTTATTTCTGAAGGTTTCGTGTAATTTTTCTAAAATAATTAAAAAAAAAAAAAGCAGCATAAATTATTTATTTTTACAGTTGATGCCTTAGAGTCTTAACTCTTGAAATTTATTCCAATGCACAGCTGATTCTTCTTATTGTTTTTTATTTATTTTTTTTGTCGAATGCCAGCCAGGCTGTCAATATAGGGTGCTCTGCTCCAATTTTCCACCGGAACCGTAATTTCGTGTGGAGTCCGACTTCCTCAGTATGTAAATGCCATAGGTACCCGTTTATAGGGTAGGCAATCATTCACAACCTATTTATACAAGAAAATTAGAGGAAAAGAGGAACGAGAAAGTACAACCCTGCCGGAGCCGGGATTCGAACTCGCGACCTCCCTATTTGCGGTCAGCATCACTGGCCACTAGACAGGTTGGACGGCGTGTCATCTTTTCCAACTGAACTATAATTTGGTGTGGAGACCGATTTCCTCAGTATACACATGCCATAAGTACCGGTTTATAGGGTAGACAACCATTCATACAAGGATAGGACAAAGATAGGAGAGAGAGAAAGTACATCCATGCCCGAACCCAGCACCTCTCTATGCGCAGTGAGCCACACTGTCCACTAGACAAGGGGATGACGTGTCTTCTTATGTTTGTAATGAAAAATAGTCTTCTGAAATGCCACTAAAACTTATAAATAAATTTTATTTCAAGTTTACATAAAATTGAAATAGGTTTTTAAATTATTTAGTTCATAGAATATGTGCTTTAATATTAAGAAAATATTTATTCATTTCTTTTGCCCAAGTTATTTTCAATTATAACAATCATTGATATAATTCATGAAACATTCAAAGTTTTACAAAAAATTGCACGGACTAATTGATAACAAATGAAAATATATTAATAATGATTTACGATTCGGAGAATCATAAGTGATCTGATAAAAGATATAAATTTTTACGAGATACAAAGCATTTAGATTGAAGAAATTTTGTTGACAAATGTAAATTTATCTTATACTAATGAAGTATTAAAACAAAAATCTGTAATTTTCTGTTAGCTATGAGTTTTAAAGAACGTCTGTAACTGATTGAGTTTTAGGGATAAATCTCCCACTCTAGAAATGCTCTAATATTTTTTTTCACTTCAGTACAACCATTTATGTAAGTTAGCATAGCATCTTTGGTATTATTCCATTTCACCTATTACGGTTAAGTTGCACATAGTACTTTTAATCAAAACTGGAACTTATTATTATCTATTTTTAAAATCCGCCGTTAGCAAAAACTTTAAATGATGTTTATTTCAATGTTAAATCTGTTTTAAATAACAGTTATCCTTATTCTTTCTGTTATCGACGAAAAGTCCCTTTGGCGATATTTGTGATCGGTGAAACAGAAAAGTCTTATTTCAGAAAAGAAGCACAATTTTATGTTGAAGAATTATATTTTAAAATGATTATTCACGAAAGTATTAAACTTTTCACTCTTCTGTCTGCAATATATATGCTTGGCGAGAAATGGTGAGAATATATGCTTGACGACTCTCATTTACAGAATAATGTATTGGGAAACATTGGAATCCTTCAGATTAAAAATTTCTAAATATTTAATGCTTGAGTATTTACTAAAAATATTAATTTATTAATTATTTTAAATATTGTAAATGTCAAATTTTTAATATATTATTTGTAAAATCCCAATAAAGAAGGATGATTTACATTTTCTTTCAAGATAAAATAGTCTCATCTCTTTGATTGAAGTGAATTAATTTCAATCTCTTTCAAGATCCCCCGGAATTCGACGCCAAATAAATGGTCCCGTCGTCAAACACATCTCAAGAAAATTTCGAATGGCAACGATCATCCATTTAAGCTCTTCCACTTCTACAAGTGAATGAGAGTTCATCGCTTTAAAGAGATTGTCATATCCATTACGGGGCCCATTTCTCTGCTCCCGAGCGAGCAAGCACCCCTCTCGCTCCTTCGCATGCTACGGTTGCGGTTAATCAACGAAGCAAACCGGCGAGTTTTTCAGCATTTATCATCGTACTTCATCAGCATCTGCGACAACTCTCCTCTCCTCTGCACTTTTCCCCATCCCACTGAAACGTTCTCAGGTGCATACAGAAAACACTTTCTTCTACCACTTCTTTTTTTTTCTGGACGAACGAACGTCAGATTTAGTACGTAAAACAAATTCCGAATATTTTTTTCCCCACCTTTTTCGTTTTATTGTGTGCGCGTGTGTTTGTTTCCTCCCTGTTGTTCTTTTGAACTTGACTAAGACAAATAGTGGGGAATTCGTTGGAAAAAAAAATAGAAAGGTAGTTGGGGGAGGGGAAGAAAGAAAAGAAGTGTGTGCAACTGAAAGTGAGCTTTTAGTTTTTAAGAGAAAGTGTTTGGATTGCTTTGTTTTTTTATTTCTTTCGTTTCGCTGGAGGTATAAATCTGATAACAGCAGCTTCTTGTGCTTCTATGTTAAAGGAATCGGAAACAATTCGAAATTCTTTGCTGCCTACAGTAAGAGCAGAGTGAAATGGTATTTAACGAAATCTTTCCCCCACCTGATGCCCTCAGATGGCATTGTAGTGTGGAAGAGCTTTGCTTCGCTGCCCCTACTCTTTAGCTTTAAATTGAGCGTGCTCATTTTTTAAATGACTTTCCTCTTTTGTATGCCAATTCTCTTCGTTTTATGTGACATTTTATTTCCAGTATATATATGTGCTTGCAAAATCTCTTGGATAATAAAAAGAGAATCTCACAGTTGGCTTGGAACAATTTCAGGTCATTTTGAAAGGATTCCTTGATGACTGCAACCATCCACTTGGATGGTTCATATATATCAGGGTGCATATATATATATTTAGGCGTGTAGCAAACAGAAAAGCTTTTCTTTAGTTTAACTAAAATAACAAAATTAAAATAGTGTTTATCTACACAGAATCAGTTATTTATAGACAAACATTTGAAGGACTATATTGAAATGGGAAAAAGCGTTATTCTCCTGAGCGTAAAGTAGAGGGTTCTATACTTGAACCATCTGCATAACTCTCAAGCTGAGAAGAGCTATAAACATTAAGAATTCTACCCATAGGGTACAGTGACTACTCGTTAGCATGCTGCAGCACGGGGAAAGCAATGCTAACCCAGGTATCTATCTTTTAACTTGACCATCCTTCAAAATTAAAAAGCAATCAGCTATTTCTTTTAGAAATAAATTAACCTGCATCATCTTACAATTCCACAAGTCCCTTATAACGCTTATAATTTACCGGTTTACTTCCTTCTATTAAATTGCATGGATGAAAGATATTTCGCGAAAGAGTAAGAAATACGTTAGTAATGTATTTGGTTGGTAAAAATAAACATATTTTTAGCTGCATCAGTTTACAGTTCAACAAGTCCTTTATATTTAAAACTTATAATTCATTCGGTAACTTCCTTCCATTAGTTTCATGGTGAATATATTGACTTTCTAAAAAGGCTATCTCATTAATTCTTTTCATTCACAAAGTTTAAAAATAATAGAGATTCTTTAGCTTATGTCTATTAAAAAATATTTTTATTAATTTGATTTTCCTTTCGATATATTTGATTTCTTTTTGTAATGGTATCTATGTGATCAGAGATTTGTTTTATTGTGTTTATGCGGTCAAAGAGTTATTTTATTGTATTTATGTATTTAAGTTATATTATATTGTATTTATATGGTCAAAATCAAAACTCATTGCAACTCAAATGAACATAATCACGATTTTAATATTTAGTAACTTCGAAACTAAAGAGAATTTCCAAGATGTCTAAATTTCATCCTATCCTTTTTTAGCTGATCTATACTTGTGTCCTCATGTCTTAGAGCAAAAGAGCTTAGAGCAAAGCTGAATAAATGATAAATAGTGTTGCTGGCCTATGATTTAATAGTTTGCGTTCCTGACATTTTGGTTGTTGATTGATTCTGGGTTGGAATCTCTGTTCAAGCATGGATGCTCCTTTCTCTCTGTGTGTTTCCTTGTAGTTAAATAATTGTAAATGTCATTATTTTTCCAAATCTTGATTTCTTTCTGAATGATAGGTTGGTATTTTACTCAGGAAGTTACGGCCATCAAAAGAGAGAGACTCAAAAGATTAGAAAAATTCAATAGCTGGGAAATTTGTCCCCCCCCCCCAGCTATTGAAGTTTTCTAATCTTTTCGAGTTTGAAATATCTTATGTCTACTGTATCACACAGTTCTAATACAAATGGAATACATAAATGTCTCACTTTGCCGTCCTCTCCAAAACTCTTCAATTGATTTGACTTTTTCACTTATCTCTTCAAACATATAATATTCCTTTATTAAACGTTACCTCCATTGCATTGAAAAAGTTTTCATTTCCTATTAAGTACACAAAATCCACCCATTTATTTCGCAAAAAAGTCTCATAATTTATTCCTGAAAGGATTTCATCATTTATGACCTTTGATGGGATAGGCGGCTTATTTCCGGTACTTGAAAAAATTGAGGGGTAATTCAAAAGAAGGAGCTCATTTTTATCGTTGGGAAAAGGGGAAAAAAGGGAGTCCCCATGAAAAGTACGCATCGGCAAATGGTGTAAAGAAATATTGAAATATAAGCAAGCTCGGTGGCAATCATCTCCAGAAACGAAAACCCCCTTTTTTCCGGGAAATATTTCTCTTCTGCGTGTTGCGATTTGAAATGAAATTCCATCTCCGCTCCTTGAATGCTGTGGGGAAATTCCGGAAAGGCTGCTGTCTCCCTCCTTTTCTCTGGATGTCGCATCAAAGTCTCTTTCCGTCCCCACCCCGCAATAAAAACCACCTACATCTGCTTGAATATCACTTATTTCCTGACTGAAACCACAAGCAAAGATCTCGGTTACAGTTAAATCAAAACAATTTACTGATATTTCTCGAAAGAAGAATGTTGGATTTTGGGTTTAAAATTGTAAAGATTCCCTATCCAAATTTTATTATTGGAGTTGCCATAAGGATTTGTTTATTACCACACCAAAAAGAAAATTTTTTTGAATGACGTGGATTTTTGTAAAATTATTTCATTGTGAAATATAAAAAGAAAATATTTATTTTTTTTAGCGAAAAATAATATTTGTGGCGAAAGAACTCTTTTCATATTCAATTATATATGATATTCTATCAGGCTCCTGTATTCATGTTTTTAGTTGTGTAATATTCGTATGTAGCGTTCTTGGTAAATTAATTTTATTCGCTGTAATGAAATCTAAAATTTTGATCAGATAAAAATAAGTAGAATGTGATTTTGAAAGTTTAAAAATACTTTTTCCATACAAACTTATTCAATAATGGCATCATGAATCTTTTTATCCTCACTTTCCGTTGTATTTCCTGATCGATTGCGTATTTGTCTAAACGAACACATACTCGTTGTACGTTAAACCAAAAACATTATTTTTTTCAAAAATTAAAGAGTAATTATTATGTTTAAAAAATCACTTTAAAAGAAATATTTGTGGAATGGCTCTTTTGTATATATATAATTTTAAAAAATTAAATAAATATAAGCGAAATTTTATATGTCATAATTAACAATAAAATTTCATAGCATGAGAGCAAAATATTTCTGCATTTGATTTGATTTTGTAGTTTAATTTTCAATACTTCTTTGAATAAGATGAAATAACATTTTCTCTTCAATGTTTGGTGAGTAATTTTTTGCCAAATATATATATATATATATTTGGCAAGAATATATATATATATATATATATATATATATATATATATATATATATATATATATATATATATATATATATATATATATATATATATTGTAAATAAATGTACAATTTATTTCATTTTTGTCTTTAATTTGCTGTAAAACTTCTTGGTTACTGAAGAGCATTCATTTAGTATAATTTAGATGCACACTTTGTTTTCCTGCATTACTTTAGTATTATTAAGTATTTAATGTGATTTCTTTTGTTCCTAAACTTTCTTAGATATAGCAAAATATGTGTGTTTTACGATATAATAAAAATATTGCATTGGTTGCCATATACCTGACTGAAGTAAAGATATTTCCTCGAAACAGGAGAACTCTTTCTTAACTGAACCGTTAAGCACCCTTTCAAAACAAACTAATGAATTTCTTATATCATAAACCAGTAAAATATAATTGAATGTTTTGTATTGGTTGTGAAATAGAAGGCGATAAAAATAATGCCTATTGCATATGTGATTTTTCTTTGAGAAAATGTTTCATATTAAACTAAACCTACTAAATAATGCTTCTGCTGGAATGTAAACACGTTTTGTTTGCTGGAATTTAGTTTTTGAATCCATAATCAACTAGATTAATAGAAATTTATTTATTTTAGGTCGTTTTGAAAACGGCTCTACAAATTTGAAGACTAGATGAAAAATAATAACTTTAAAGCAATTCTTTAAAATATGATATAGATATTAGAAAACTAGGTTACCAAAATTTATTAGTAGCACTCTAGTCTTCAGTTCGACAGTCAAAGTCTGAATTGCTTTAATGACTGCGGACGCTTGTAGTAGTTTAATATTCATTTTATAAACTACAGATTTCTGTCATATAAATTCTTGTATATAGAAACAAATCATAAAATTGCAAATCAAACCTCAAAATAAGTTAGACTTTGAGTTAATAGATGGCGCTGCAGGCTATAATTAACTGTGATGATATAAATCATAATAAATATGAGAAATAATAAATGTATGAAATAGATCATTAAGGATATAAGGATAATTACCAAGATGTTTTATGCTTCTAGATTTTTCTCTATTTATATACATCTATAATAACTTTTCATGATCAAGAAGTATATTATAATGATGTTTCATGATGAAGTAAACATCAGGTTTATTTATGCAGCTTAGTGATTATTCAGTATGCCGATTTGATTTATAGTCGAGACATTCTCGAGCGTTGGGAATCTAAAGATCTTTCCGTCAACATCCCAATTTATTCTCCACTTAACATTTTCTCTGGGATGATCCAACGAATCGATTGTTAGCGGGCGACGACATTCTCTGCACCGCCCCGAGGGAAAAAGAAAAAAACATATTCCTCTTGCGGTTAAACTCGGTATCGAACATTCGATTGCGGATGGTCATTTCGTGGTTGTTCGGACATTCGGTCCCAGCTGGCCGAGTGGTCACTCAACTCGAATTCGGCCTCTCCCGCCAGCTGACCACAGCAAATAACCACTGAAGCATAAGATGGAGTTTTACGACGCAGAGGAGAGGGGGAGTTGCGGAGGCCCCTTCCTCCCCCTGGGGTTTTGTTGACGCCTGATATTCTTTATTTTCCCTTGACACGTGTTACATTTTAAGATTCTCGAGCGTCCACTTTATCTGTTTCATGCCCCGGAGACTTTAAAAAAGTTTTCGATGGAGGATTATGGCGCTGCAAAAAGGATCTCTTTTTTTTTCTTTTTGATTCTCTTTTTCAATGTACTAGCACAAAACTCTTTCAATGTACTAGCAAAAATGTATCTTTCTTAGAAGCGAAATTTTCTACAAAGCTATTTGATATCAGTGCTCGAGTAGCTGTTGATACTCTGTTATATTATATTATTTTTAAAGTATTTTACAAAAAATTATGTTTGGATAATTTTAAAATAATTTTTGCTTATTATCTTTTTAGTAATATCTAAATAATCTTAAATTATCTGCTAGCAGAAAGTTGTAATGATTATAAAAAATAGGTAATGAGTAAGCAAGTTCACTTTATTTTTTCTTTCTCAGTATTATAAATTATTTATTAATACTAAGAAAAAACATATTTATTAAATACTCATTTCAAAGTACTAAATGAGTACTTTTTAACGATTCCTGACATATTCTCCAAATACGTATGTTAAGGGAGAATTCATCTATATGTTAGATACTTATTAGACACTCATAAGAATATTTAATGAGTATCTAATATGAGAATAATTGAGTATTAATTATATGAGATAAATGAGCATTATTAATATGAGAATAATTGAGCATTAAACTTTCTACTAACAGATAATTTATGATAATCAAAATAATCATAAATTATCTGTTGGTAGAAAGTTGTAATGATTATAAAAAATACGTAATGTGAGTAAGCAAGGTTACATTCTATATTTTTTCTTTCTTAGTATTATAAATTATTTATTAATACTAAGAAAAAACGTATTTATTAAATACTCGTTTAAAAGTGCTTAATGAGTACTTTTTAATGGCTCCACATGTATTTTTCAAATACGTATGTTAAGGAACAGTTTATTTATATGTTAAATACTTATTAGAATATTTAATGAGTATATAATATGAGAATACTTGAGTATTATGAAATACACAATAAGAGAATATTTGAGTATTATTAAATATATGTCGTACAAGGCAAGAGACTATTTATGTACTATTAAATATGAATATTAAGGAAAAACGCAATATCATTATCATCATTATTTACTTAGTACTTATTTCTATTTCTTAGATCTTTACAATTACAACTGAATACTATCTAAATGTGGCTGCTTCACTGCATTACATCATTTATAACTGTTCAGTAAACTTATAGCTGATGCTCATATTTTCAATTTCATGCTTCATAGTTTACCAAGAGAAAACGTAAACAAGATTTCACAGTTCGCATCTAGTTATGAAATGAATAAACAAACATTAATATACTGCTATGAGAATAGAACAGGAATATATATTATATTTTTTTGTATACTTTAAAATGAAATAAGCGGAAATCCAAGCAATTAAAGAAAATCTTTTTTGACTAAAATTACGTTACATGCGAAAACAGGAAATTTTACAAAATCTATTTATTACAAATTATTTTAATTTCTGATTCAGTTATGAAATGTGACATTCCGTGGAAACAGAACCTACATTATATACTGCAAAGCGAATTAAGTAAAAAACCAAAGAATAAAATTATAATTTAATCGAGAAACATGACAGTTTTATCAAAAGTTTCAGTTTAATCGTGAAAACATTAAGTTCTACAGTTTTATGTATAAAAATGTACTGAATGAAAAATTATTTAATAGCATCTGACTGTGATTTGGGTCACAAAATGAACCTTATGGATGGATGGATTGACTAAAAAATAAATTGAATGAGGTGTAAATTGCTTGAAAACTTCCTTATATTAGAAAGTTATTAAATATTGAAGACACAGGATTCTCTTGATGAATGTTCCAAAGCATTTCCGACTAGTGACGTATTGAGAAAGCTGAAATCGCATTCTTTGCTCACAGGAGGCGAAAACAATACTTTTTCAAAAAAATCGTAATCAAAATAAATAAATGTTGTTAATTAAAAAAAATATGTGAAATGTAGGAAGAAGAGCCATAGCTGTATTTTTATCTACTTCAACGTTTAAGCATAAATGACATTTTTAAAAGGGGAAAAAAAAAGAAAAAGAAAAAAGAAACCACCGCTTCTTTTTTGAAGCGAGATAAGTTCCGAAGTTGAGGGAAAATTATAATTCTTACTTAAACCCATTACATGTCAACATAAGCAGTTTCACAGAGAGTTCTTATTTGTGTTAGTTATAATTTAAATTAATTACAAGATTTGTAAAATAGAAATTTCGAAATGAATCTTCTATAGAAATTTTAGCTTTTCCTGACATAAGCTTCATTTTATTTCCTGCAAATATTTTGAATTTAAATCGGGAAAAAAATTAGCAAAAAAAAAAAAAAAAAATAACGAAGATTAAATATATGCATAAATACATAATGTATGTATTTATATATATACTTATATACATATGTATATGTGTATATATTTTTAATTCAACTTTTATATAGAAGTTATGAGAAAAAACTCATTATGTTTGAATATGAATAATAAAGAAGTAAATATTTGTAATAAAATGAATGCCAAAATTTGCTTAAGAATTGAATTGAATAATTATATAAATTTAATATTCACTTAAAGAACACTGAATTTAATTAATTTTCATTTTTTATAGGCTTCTTTTTAAATCTGATATTTTATAAAGAAAAAAATTGTAGCATTGACACTATAATTATTGATTGAAGTACACGCAGACACATTTCCCATCTGAGAGCGAAAAAGTAAGACGCTTCATAACTTATGCAAACGAATGACACTGTGTCATCACTTTTGTGCTAATACATATGTAAATAATTGGTTGCACAATCTGATTTTCCTCCCCAATCTTTAATCGTTACTTAATAAACCAGCAGTAATTCCTCAGCCAATTCCCCTTTTTTCCCCTATTCTCTTCTAGGTCAAGTCAAAGTAAAAAAAAAGTGTGCTTATCTGTAATTAAATGTCTGTCGAAATAATAATAACACTCGGTGAGAAGAAATAACAGTGAAGTGGTCAAACATGGAAAGAAAGTAAAAAAAAAAAGCGAAGATGGGAACATGGAAACTGGAATCAGAGTTCCATTAAATTATCCTAAATGAATTAAAAGGAGGCGCTGAATGGAGTGGGAGTTATGAATTAGGGTTTTCTTTCTCGGTAACTTTGTTGTTGTTACGCGTTGTTCGATGAGCTAGTAATTGGAAAAATGAAACAGAACCCTCGACGCTTATTCCCGATGGAATTTCCCCTCATTTCTGCCGAGGAAGGGATTTGCCGACTCATCCCCTATTTGCATGATAAATGCAAATGAGGCTGATATTCCTGAGTCGACTCCTGTGGGGAGGTGTAATGAGATTAAGGAGTTAATCTGATTTTTATAACCGTTGTTTGTTCCTGAACAGAAAGTAAGCCGCCATAAAATCTTTAAAAACCAATGGGGCAGAGTTTACCTTCGGAGTGAACTATTGATTGTCTTAGAAAGATTTTTTTTTCGATATTGTTTGATTTCGTTTCTTCTGCGATAAACCACTAAGTCATGTAAAAAAAAGAGTCCAAAAGTAGCCAAGCAAAAAGATAAATAGTACAAAATAGGGTGATATTATCTTCAGACTTATAGATTTATATGAATTACGAACCTTCCAAACCTATATGTTCGACTTGTATGTCAAAACCACGAACTGCTAATCTGAAAGTCAGAACCAACTTTGAGACATCTAAATTGTTGACGGTTTAAACCAATTCACTCATGCGCATGCCCGAAATGGCAATCGGATGATTGGCGCTCCATCTTTCGGTTTGGTTGGTCTTTAATTTGATTTCCACATCGGTCATGTCTAATTACAGTGGTTCAGTATCAATTTACACCTCTTGGCTACAACTAAATCATCCACTTAATTAATTAAATTATCAAATATGGTTTTGAATAAAAAAGAATATTTTTAAAATCAGCGTCAAGTGTAAATCAGAGCGAACGCTGTTTTCAGCTTGGTATTTTAGTTAAATCAGACTAAACTTTAAATTGGTTTAAAAAGTGCAGCGCGAACAGAATTTATGTTGTGCTTTTATAACTTAAAGAGACCATCAGGTAGACTTATAGTCTAATTTAAACATTTATATCAAATCATAAGACTACTTGATTAAACAATTTGCACTTTGAATAGCGAGCTTGGTAAGTTAGGCTGTTATGTTGACAACTCCTCTATCCCCTCTTTATGCTCACGAAAAGTTTGTGAAGTCGTTGTCTTAAGTTATTTCTAACAATAGAATATAAATTCTCTTACAGATTCTAATCAGGCAATAATATGCATTTTATGAGGTCCTATAAAATTGAATTTTATTTTTTTCAAGATTTCACTATGAAAATGGCAATAATTGTTAGAAATAGGATTATCCACCGGTTGATATATCTGAAGCGGTTGTTTTACTCTCACTATTAGAGTCCTTTAAACTGCAAAAGTTGATATAATATGAAATATATTACGACAAACATGTATAAAAGACTTTTCCCTTCTTCAACACCACATGTCATGGTGTTTACTTGAGAGTTTTCTGTCTAGTTTTAACTGATTCACACTTCAATAGTAGCTAAAGATTGAAGATAATATGTGTTGAATGATCACAAAAGCTTTTAGCTATTAAGCTCTCTTTTGAGCTAACAGCTCAGTGGGTAGTTTAATACTTTATTTTCTTCTGTGTGTTCCAATTCATTGAAAAATGTTTCCACGTCCGTTTAAGGCATTAAAATTTCTCTTCCATTGAAGTTTACAAACCATATCTCAGTTTCTTGACCAATGGCAGCTTTCTGGTCGCCAACAGTCTCACTTCTTTATGCTCGATGATTGTGCGATAAAAGCAACCATGTAAACATTGAAAATTGCTCAACCCTCATAAGGGGTGGTAGATAAACTTCTTTGATATCACTTTTTATGGTTCGCACTTATTTTAAGCTTTGAGAAAATTTCTTTCCGTGTTCGTTTTTGTTCCGAAGATTTGAACACCCATTTGCAGAATAGCACCAAGATAGGCATCTGAATAGCTTTCCTAATCGTATTTTTTTGGCTTGACCCCTATTCTCAGTAAACAATGTAATGGCATCTTATAAAATGCAATAAGTAGCTTTTTTTGCCATAAAAATACGATAAAAGAACTCAAATAAATTGGCAACAGAATAAAATAGTAAATGGTTCAAATTTGCTTGTAGGTATTTATATGATAAGTGAATAATCAGTGTTTACAGGTTTATTTATAAACTTAAAATTGTATTATTTACTGTATAAATATAGGATAAAGTCATTATAAAAATGAACGTATTTACAAAAAATCTTACAATACTCAATATACAGAAAACCAGATTGAATTCCTTAAAAGATTAGTTTTCGAGTCTTCTATTCAACAACTTGTAGGTTAGATTCTCATCTCACATGTGAACAATGTTCTTAAATATTAAAAATCTATACTTTGTTGATGAAAGTTAAACTAGCCTTCATCTGAAAAACTGGCCTTACATAGAAAAGTAAACGAAACCGAAAATAATTAAATTAAAAATGAACTAAATCCTTATTTCAATTTAGAAAATTTTAAAAAACAGGAACACATGGAAAAAATGAACTTTAAAATAAGTGGTAAAAAATTTAAACTTCATTTTTATATTCTCTTTTCATTCAAGTAAACAACTTTAAAATGATCAAGATTAAGAGGATTTTAAATTCCCATAGAACTCTAAAAACATATTTTTATCAAGTTCTATTTTCCCACATTTCTTTTTAATTCAAAGAGTTTTTAGAATGCTTATAAAATAAGAAAAAATAAAGTTGATATAACAAAGAAAAAAACAAAGTAGATAAGAGTGAATAGTCAAAAACATTTGTTGTTATATTTTAGTAGACTGAACTTCGTATACAATATTTCTTGCGAAAAAAGTTTGTTAACTCATTTTTAAGGAGTAACAAACTTCAAATAATTTTTTTCAAACTACTAACACAACAAATAGACTCATAAAAGTTTTCCTTGTGTATTTATGTTTTGCAATTACTGGTATTTGTTTGCAATATATTTCCCGGGTCAAGTTTCGACGAATAAAAAAACTATGAGGTGCCTCCGAACATAACTAAGAACCTCATAATTTTGAGTTGGATTGAGCTAGAATCCTCTTCTCCTTGCCATACTAAAGTTGTGATTTGATGTTCTAGTTAACAGAGTTTGATAAATATTACTTCATACCTAGTAAATCTATGGAGGAGCTCGGTTAACTAAAGCCATCCAGAGTTATGATTGAGAAAAGAACACTGAAATTTCTGTTATGAATATATCGTAATATAACAAGGAAATTATTTGCTTACTAAAATAAATAATGCACGGTTAAGGATTTGAGATTAGAAATTTAAGGTTAAGATTTTGGTCTTGAATAAACAATAGGTGATGAAGGTCGTATTTTTGCATTTAGCTTGATCATATATCAATGGTGCGTGCTTGGTAGTTTTCCGTTCTATCATCATTGTAATCTAACAGTATAGCTTATTATCTATTTCAGAAACATATAAGATTAATTGGCTTATTAGAAAGTTACAACTGCAATTTATTAAAAGAAAAAAGAAAACCTTACAACAATCTAGTTTTCAACCCCTGGATGACGGAATACCTGCGGAAAGAATCAACTGGGAAGAGGTGGAAAGCCTATTCAACAATAGGCCAATCGATCCCAACCTCTCGCGAGCAGTAATGGTTGCCAATTTTCGTCTAAAAACAGAACACGACTACCTTCCATCTTACTTACACAGAATAAAAGTCGTTGCTTCGCCAGAATGCACCCTCTGTGGATATGAAAAGATGAATGGCGAACATCTGGAGTCCTATACAGCTCTTGACCACTCCACACTGGATCAGATTGAAGAACTTAAGAAGGCTCGTCTCTACTGGTCAGTGCGCCATCTCATGGCTGAACAGCCAAGGGTGTGTGTTAAGTAGTAATAGTATCTAGGATTCAACCCAGAAACCTTACAACACTCTTGAGAATACATAATAAACATGACATGTTTGATTATCTTATATCCATTTTATTTTGAATAAAAAAGATATTCATTTAGTTCCCTTATTTCCGTTTCTTAATTACAAACTAAGAAATGACAACTGTTGGCCGATTTTTGCTAAATGAACTACACAAACATATTAGAATATAACAATTCGCGTAAAACAGCGTGTTACGATGTTATTTAAATAATCATTCTCTCAGGAACGATTTAGCCCCTCGACCCCCCTTGAAAATCTTCCGGGACGCAACACTTATCTTAGGGTACATCTCACCCCAGTCCCCGAAGGGAGTTATTCATAGTGATGAATTTGCATAGTTATTTGTCCATATTTCTTTCCGTCGGAGGGAGTTTAAATTCAGCCTCACATAACTGTGACCGAGTGCCTTGATTTGACGCCCATTCGAAGTGTAAGCCGTCGTCCCAAGCTGTTCCGTTTTCTGCAATTTATTAACTTCCGACGCCCCCAAAAATAGCCGAAATGATTAATTGCTCTCTAATAATCTTGTTTCCGCCTTAAAGAGGTGCTCCATCTTCATAAATTAAGCTCATCTTTTTGCGGGATGTAGAAGGGAAATTTCTTCATTTGGAAGAGATATTTTGGAGGACGTTTTCTTTTAATCATCTGGAAAATTCTCCCGCCTTTTCCGTGATTTTCCGGGAAATATTTTGCTGTTTTAGGGATGGTATTCTTATAAGTAATCTGGCTTGGGTTTGTTGTAACATTAAAATATTTGCACGTGCTGGGAATAAAAATTTGCTCTGTCTATTTTGCTTTCTAGTTTTGGGATCATCAATAAGCAATAATTATTTCTGAATGATTAACAGAAGTTAATTTAAACTAATAAAGAATGTCTATAAATAACGAAATTCGCTCTTGTTTTACGTGTATCACGTGCTAACAATTTATAAGTCATTTTCTCTACATGTGTTCAGAAAATGTATGCATTATTAAAATATATTATGATTTATAAATTGAAGTATGAAGATAAAATATTGTAACCCATGCACCTGTGGCGTGGTAAATAGTGTTTATCAACAATCGTATAATGTTTTTAGTAACTTAAATGAGCCGCTGTGGCCAGGTTAGTTAGGGCGTCGTTCTCGTTACCAGAAAAATGTGAGTTCGAATCCTGGCTTGTCCGAAGATACGTTGTGTTCACTAATGGAGACAGAAATACGTAAAATATATCATGGGCGCAATGTACTCCATGTTCCCATTTCAAACTTATATCTCTGTGGGTGTCAGAGAAGACCCAAGGCCTGTTGTCTCAGGCCTTGGGCCTTCTCTGGTTTCCTATCTTTAAGTTGGAAGATGCAGATGGTACTGCCATCTATGAGCAAAAGTCGTAATTTCATCCTCTAGGGGGTGCTCTGTTCGAGAGAAAATGGAAGACACTCTTTCTGACTTCATTTGTCTAGTCTCGCACTAGCGAGTTTGGTTTCTCCAACTGTCATAAGTAACAACAATTAATATAAATAATTGAGAACTACATAAATCATTTAGAATGATGAAATATTCTGAACCATGCTTTCTAAAGTAAAATCCTTGTTATGGTTAAACAATATTATGCTATTTATCGTTGAACAGCAGGAGAGAGTGTGTTCAATTTCTGCTTTTGCAGCTAAAATTTCCTATAAGTAACTAAGTAAAGTAATGAATAAAATGGTAGTAAAGTAAAATATAAGTAATTAAATAAAAGTTTGTGAATTTTTTTAATTTTCTTTCTTGGTATGTGGGAATACGATTAACATCAATGAAAGTATAGCATTAAGACAATGCTTTTCACATAAAAAGATTTCAGGTTCGATCGCATTTTTCACCAAAGATAAATACATGCTTTGGTCATACTTTCTGCTTGAACATCCTTCTTGGAGGGTGCTTGAGAGTTTTCCGAATTTTTTTCCATGCGATACGTTAATAAAGCTGTATATAAAAATATTCTCAGCAAAGTAAAGCATTGTAGGTGCACAAATGGCTTATAACAACTTTCAGCTATTACATATTCATTAATGAGAAATTTTTCCCTTACTGAATGTAAAAACATGAACATATTCACTACGCGATGTTAAACTAGTTCTTTTTTTTGTCAAGTGCCAGCCAGGCAGCAAATATGGAGTACGCTGCTCCACTTTTCCAATTGAACCATAATTTGGTGTGGAGTCCGATTTCCTCAGTACACACATGCCATAAGTACCTAGTTATAGGGTAGGCAACCATTTATACTCCATTCATAAAAGGAAAGGACAAAGACAGTAGAAAGTAAAACCATGTTTGAAAGCGGGATTAGAACCCAGGACCTCCTTATCCGCAGTCAGGCACGCTGACCATAGGGCAAGGTGGGCGACTGTTTGTTCATTTGATGCTGTCTAATAATAAACAATGAGATAGGGATTATTATTCTCTGTTTTCTATATGTGCTCGAGTGTAGTGAGTGCTTGCGAATTTTCCTATTTTACTATCTCGTGCCTCTTAAATAGTAACTATTATTGATAAAAAAATTTTCCCCGGATGGGAATATTCTATGAATATTAAAAAACCTCTCAAAAATTTGATTATCCTCCCCATGGAATTTGAATTTTTTGTTTTATACTGTTTCTTCAATCTGTTCAATCAGTGGCAAATAATACCATGGCCATAATTGCCGAACTTTTAACATTTAATTGCAGATTGCAATTTCTTAATTTGATAATGCTAACTCTTGTACACTGGCACCCCATTAAATGAAAACAGATTAAAAAAATTATTTTATTACTGATAGTTCATTGAAATTATAATCATATGAGAATTCAATACATATCAGTCAAATGATTTTTTTTATTTTAAATTCGGCGACTCAAAATTGATTTTCAGCGGAATCATTTCAATCTGCTGGAAGTTGGTCTGTTCCATCCTCAGCAGTTGGGAAGTTCTTGTAAATATTTATGCATTCTTCAGCCAGTGTTGCACACCCCCACATTAACGTCTCCTCTTAATGGCTATTTGATGTTTCTACATTTAAATCGCATTGGCTCGAAACTTTTCTGCCACCCTCCGTTACGGTTGCAGTCACCGAGCTGCAGCTTTATCTAAAGCAGCGTTTATCGCGCCGGATGACAAATGTCACGTTTGATTGATCTGCAGGAAAGTTTCTCTGATTCGTATTGGCAACTGCAGCCTGTTTACTCTTTGGAATTGGGAGATATCACGTCCTTAAAGTTTCCGTTTTATGAAAAGGAAATATTTCGCCTAATTTCATAGTTTTTACTTCTTTTAGCTCATAAAAATGCAGTTTCCTAAGATTGTTTTTACACAATATTTCCGATTACTCATATAATATACTATATTGGATATTCTTTACAAAATAAATATAAATAAATTCTATTCGGTATATTCTTTCTATATAGAATAGATATGCACTATAGTTTCTGTTTTGTATAGAATACTATACATAATACTCTATACATACAAATATATACCAATTTACTTCATGTAGATGTATATACCTAACAAATTCAGTTGGGTATGTTTTTTGAACGCTTTGAGTTGTAAAAATATAAGCATAAATACTATATTCTCTCTCTCTCTTAAAAATAGTTAACAAGTAGTTAATAAAGAGAAGTTGGATATTTTATTAATTATTCTAAAAATTATAATTTCTATTAAATGGAAATATTTATCATTAAATGAATACAGTTTTATCTCGATTGAATTAATAATATTAAGATTCTATGTTTCTTACTTAAATTGATGGCACTAAGGTTTAAGCTTTCTTTTGTATATTTTATGAGAAATTTGAAAATATATTTTTAAAATCGCTATTTTTTGTAAAAGAAATAAATGTTTAATACAATTTCTTTAAACTGTTATTAACCTATTGTTTTTATTTGAATATTTATAGTCTTTGAGAGGAAAAGTCAAATTAAGTTTATATATCATTCACTTCTCCTTCAGAAATGTTTATTAATTTTAATTATTTATTTGCATGAAATAAATCAATTAAAAAGAGTTTTCCAGTAGAGTTTATTCACAAAAAAAACTTTATTAAAACGTATATTTCAATGTAAATTGTTCTCATTAAATCATTATTTATTTAAGTTTATTATAAAACTATTCCCTTTACTCAAATTAATTAAATTTAAATGTGTATATGAAATAGGAAGCATTTATATATGTTAACTTATAAATAAACCGAGATAGAGGTTTAAAGATCAGTATAATGACCTTTAGATTATTGTTTTATAGGTTCGATTCTGACCACAGATGTGAATGTTTCTAGTGACGTGAAATCCTTATTGAACAATACATAAAAAATTTTTTCTATGAAATATCAAACTTAATTTTAACACCGTTAAAATGATTTTAAGTTTTGGATGTTGAGAAATTCCCTTTTTTTTCTTCCTGCATTAGTATAATTAAGAATAATTATTATGGATTTCAATAATAATTTTAGTTCCCGAAGTTGTGAATATTGAACAAGTCCTTTTTTTAATATTTTATTCATTAAACCAAATAATAAAACAGAGTGCAATGATTTTGAAGACTGATAAAAATTAAATTTTTATATCTATCATAAAAAAAAACACACACACACAAACACATATAAGGATATTATTAAGATAAGTAACTATAAAAGTTAGTTGAAAAGAATATCCTGTGTATTTTTGTCCCAAAAAACAACTTATTATTAATGTTTTTTAATAAACAGTTATTAATTTAGTATGTAAAGAAATATTTAAAAAATAATGATACTTGACAAAAACTATCCTAAAAAATATCCATTAAAATGATTGATTAATGCTGCAAATTTACCACAATTTTTTTTTGTTCGAAAACATTTCTTCTTTTATAATTAAAAGATGCTCCAAACTATTAAAGAGTTTCTCTAAAAAAATTTAAAGGAAGTCACTGCACCGAGAAGTATTTTTTAAAACCAATGTCGACACGTGCATTACATTATTTTATTATTAAGAAAGAAAAATATCTAGAAACAATAAGCCTTTATTGTGTGTGCTTTGGATACATGCGTGTTTTTGTATAATAGCACGATTATATATTTAATTCATAAACTTAAATTTAATTATTTTTATTAGCATTTAAGGTTTTATTATATTTATTTATAAATAATTAATATTCGAATTGCTGTTAATGTTAAAATCTAATTTCACATCCAAATTTTCTTAATTTTAAATTTATACCTAACCCCAACCCTAATTTATACTTAACCAAGTCAATAAATGTACCCACAACCCCTTCATAGGGTGGACCACATTCATCTATCATCTTAGAAGAAAAGACCAGTAAACACAGCGAGAGAATGAAAATGACCAAACCGGGATTCAAACCCAGGACCAATAATCTAGGAGTCGGGAACACTAACCACTAAGCCATGGGCCAGCCATAGTTGCCTTTACATCTTTAATTCATAAAAAGAAATAAAAATAACTTTATTGAAAAAGAGTTTTGTAAGGTATTTAAATATCCACCATTAATAACCTTTTGGGAAGTCTTTTCATTAAAATAGACAGAATTCAAGTATTGCAAGAGAAAAAACTGATAAAACTTATAAGCACCCACCGTGACAAAAACGCTATGTTCCATTTTCCATTGTTAACATTGCTTAGGATAAAAAAAAAATTAAAATTTTCGAAGATATTATTCCTCGACCATCATAAACTTTAATTAGTCCTTTAGGCCTATCCTGGTCAATAATTATTTATTTGATTATAGTGATGAAATTTTTTCTAAATACCAAGTGGTTACATGTTCATATTAGAGATATTTTTTTTAGAAATTTTGCTTACGTGCTTGATTGATTTCTAAGGTTCATGCTTTGGTAGTTAGCATTTTGCTTAGGTGCATGATTGATGTCTTCCGAAATGATGTCTAAATTTATGTTCTATAAAATAAATTTTAATAATTTCATAATTACATATCTTTAAACTTATTCAACATCCCCATGTATTTCGAAGTCAAAGTCTGTAAGATGTGTGACAAAACTGCGCATGCCCAACAAAGATTGTCCGACACTGTTATAGTATAATCTCACACTCATTCATAGGTGCTTGAGTGTTTCAAAAGTCCGTAAAAAGGATAAATTAATCAAAAGAGAAATGTTTCCTTTCTTATAGGAATTCCAATCAATAAGTTGAATTCATTAATTAAATAATTATTTTAAAATTTTATTTCGATTTATTGTATATTTTCGATTTTTGTTTTCTCGCCTACGAAATCGTTTCATAAAATTAAATAATCTGTAGCATTTAAATATCTACTCTCTGAAGCAGTCTATATATACATTATTCCATCATTTATTGATTTCCTTGTTCTCAAATAAATAGAATGATATTCTAAAACAAAAAAGTTGTTTAAAAGTACTCCAAGCAATACAAAAGAATTAAAATTATTTATTCAATGATATATCGGTATCTTTTGTAACGATAAACACAGGAAATGTAAAGCATTAAAAAGTAAATATTTATAGTGAAATGAATTAAAAATAGTTAATGAGTAATATAAATCTAACTCTGAATGTTGAATGAATGAAATCAGAGAATTCACGAGTGATCAGATTTTCTGAATGGCGTTTTATTTGTACCCTTTCCTGAATACTGGAATGTTTTCCTACAGTCAATAACCTGTATTGGAGATATAATTCCCTGTATTGTGAATGGGATATTATATATTTTCATTGAAGTGTCACATACTGAATCTAAATTAAGTTGGATTTAATGAATCTAAATGCGATTTACTCCGAAAAGAATTTCTCAGGCCTTTAATCAAATGAAATGTAATGATGACGAAGGAAATGTGAGGAGGTAAATGAACCGGGAATACCCGGAAAAATGTTGCATTCCTTGTATGTATTATAATGTCTGTATATCCTTAGGAAACAAACTTTCTTTTCATTCATTTTTAAATTTGTCTTCACAAAATCGATGTGAATAAAACTACGACTTTGTTTTTCAATTAAATTTTAATCCAATGTTCAGTTGCGTGGAAAGGAAAGAAATTTGCGCATGGGTGTTGGCTTGCGGCCAACATAAAATTTAGGTTTTGTTTCTTTCAAAAACTGTGATAGTGTTTTTGTAATTAGTTAAAACCATAATATCATCACTGATTTGAAATCATTGTAACATATTTATAATATCGCTAATCATACCATTCCGGAACTCTGATAACTTCCTGAACGGAGGCCCGTGGTTCTTTCTTCCTTTAAATAAGGCCATCAATGGGATAGAGAAATAAAAACATGAAAATAAAAACACCTACACTTCCACTGTGTATTTTTAAAATAATGATATTTACTATTTTTTGATTTCTGAAAAATTATTATGTACTATTATTAGAAACGTGTTCACGCTTTTTCCAATACATCGCTGATAATGAAAATTTAAACACGGATAAGTTAAATGCCGATTTCTGAATTTAATAACTTCCTAATTAAAATAAATGATGCAGTTTCACTTCTTATTCGACTTATTTTAAGCTGATCCATTTATAAAAATTTATTGCGTAATTCAAAACAGTGTTTTTTAACACAATAAGTAAATAGTAAGTATTTTTTTGTTTCAATCATAAATTTCCCCGAAAGCTAAACACATATTATCCATTGAAAGCTATTTGCTATATTAGGAACATATGAAACTGTCAAAATTCTGATATTGCTTATCTTTACCCTATTCCCAAATTTTTTTAGTATCTATTTAAAATTAAAATACTACAATTCTATGAGTCAAAATTACATCATTTAGACTTCTAGTTCATCATTTCATGAGTTTGATTTACCTTTTCAAATGTGGGCACATGTTTTGATTATGAATTCTTCCTATTAATTCCAATAAATTTAAATGTAACGGTAATAAGTGTTGCACAGTGACATACCAAGCAAAACCTTTCTAAAAATATACATGAGTTTATTGCTTAAATAATATGCCTACAGTTTAGAATGTATTAATGTTATATTTTATTGAAATATTTTATTCGATATAAATATCAAACGAATAGTAAGCTGGAAATTTGAGACAAATTGTGTTAGTTACTATTGTACATATTATAGGTGCAGCGTTAGTTTTGTTGATTTGGGTGTCAATCTCGCAATCACAAGGTTGTGGGTCCGATTCCTCACCTGCTAAAGTACCGTCGTGTTTACTAATGGCAACTGGGGTACGTTAAATATGTCGTGGTTGAATGTTCTGCATGTTCCCATACCAAATTAATACCTCTGGGGCTGATAGGAGCCAGGCCTTAAGTCTATCGTGGCTACCTGTCTCTAATTTCGAAGACCCAGATGATGTTGTCATCTATGAGCCAAGTCATATTTCTACCCCCTTGAGAGGGTGCTCTGTTCATGTGTACTTTCTGACTTCATTCATCCAGGCTTCGCCATGTACCATGTAACAACAATATCATGTTAGTTTTTTTATTAAAAAAAATACTATTTAAACTTTAAACTTCCATACTTTATATATATGCTTTATGATGTAAAAGTTGATTTTTTTTGTATATTAATAAATAGGCGCTTTTTTATTTGTCTTTTACCCAGTTTATTTTAATACCAAACTGAAAAAATTTCACCAAAGCATTGTTTTATTGCGTTGTAACCTATAAATGAAAAGTTTTTGAAAGCGTGGAATGTTTTGACACCAGTCAATAACAGTAACATTATTTTAAGCAGCAAAAATACTCCATAAATGAATATTCATGGAAAATATTAATTTTGCATAAAGGTGCACGAAAAAAGCAATCAATTGTTGAATAAAAATTAAACTGCAATTAATTTTCTCGTAAAAAAATGCTGAAATTAATTGTTCATTATAAAAACTTTTACCGTAGAAAATACGAGGTAAAATTAATTTTCTCATAAAAATAGCAATTAATTATATTGTGAAGAAAATAATTACTTTGAAAAATAATTACAGAGAATGGGTATAAATTTGCCGTAAAAAAACAGAACATGTTAACGATTCACACCTGTTAAATATGGGCAAGAACATGCAAGATTTAGCTTTGAATTATTCAAGAGAAAAAATAATAAAGTTGATGAGAAATTTTTACACGCAAAAAATAATTTGCATATAAATTGTTGATTACAACTATTATATACTAATGTGCTTATACTTTTAATAGAGAAAATGTTCTGCAATGTTATATTTGGTTAATATAAAACAAAACATGATTGTTATTGTTCAAGCTATCTTCCGTATAAGAAAATAATGAAAACAGATATTCTTTGCATTAAATAATGATAAAAATAAAATAGAAAACTAGCAAAAAGTTGTCTTATTTTTTATTCAAGTTTTCAAATTTATCTCATTTTTCTTATTAATTAACATAATACTGTTGAAATTTACGTAATTACATACATTCTAAGGAAATATGTTTGCTTAGTAATAAATTCATTATCAATTACATAATAAAAAATATCATAAGCTTTTGAACTACAATAATAAATTTTATAGTTTCAATAAATTTTAGTGCTAAAATTACAAGTTTTATTTTTCATTTTAGTTGAATTAAATATTCTGAAATTTAAAAAAGCATATTGTAAGAAAATATTTTGCCTGATAATGAATTCACTATGAATTATGCAATAAAATATTGTTATTTCTGCAATAAAGCTAAATACGAAGAGTTTAAAGTTCATTTGTCATGCTAATCACAGAGCGTATTAAAGCAGAATATTATGCACTTATATTCTAAGAAAACATCTTCTATTGATTATGAATTCATTATCAATTTATACCAAAAATAGCGTTATGTTAACTTCAATAAGATACGATACGAAGGATTAGAATTTTATTGTTTATATTAATTGATATAATTATACTAAATACTATATAATTACATTCAGAAAAACTATTTCCCTTCATTGGGAGTATGTTGAATCTGAATGTTTTCATTTGTATTTATTGGTGCAAATGTTATGCAACGTTGGATTATGAATTGATTGCTATTATTTTCGTAATAAAGTATATGATAATAATCTTAAATTCTATGACTCATTTGAATAACAATTTCACGTAAAAAATAATAGCGTTGAGAATCTGTTGCCTTTTTAATTTCTTTTACAGCTATTAATTAAACATAAAATTTCTAAATTTAAAACGAGGGATAAATAAAATGATTGAGCCGGTCAAATCTAATCTGTTATCTAATTTATTGGTGTGGAAAATATTAAACAAATAGCGTGTTATGTCATCTTTATTTTAAAAATTTTATCAGCGGATTGTTTTAATTTTTTTTTTTTACTTCAGTGAAAATTTTTAATATGAGTCAAGCTACATTCCTGATGTAATAAGGAGCACAACTACGTTATTTAAAAAAATAACGCCGTTAAATTTTTTCCTGAAAAATTCATGTGAGCATCCCTTCCCCAAAGATAACAAAGAAATCAGTGGTAAAATTTTTTCCAATTAAATCAAGAACCAGAGAAACGAATTGGAGAATCCTGGCGAATAAAAAAAAAAATAATAATAAAAAAAAAATAAAAAAATTCTAGCATATACTTCAAAATCAAAAAAAAGTAAAATTTTCCATTCTTTAGCTACAGTCAGTACACAAAGAAACCATATCAATTAATTACGACGCTATATTGAAATGGCAGGGTCTTCCCACCCCCATGGGGGAAGGTTGAGAAGGAGGTCTTCTGGATAAATTTAATTAAAGCGAACAGGACTCTAGTAAAAGAGAGAAACGAAGAAACACATTTTGTTTTACTTGCAGTTTCGATACTAAGAAATGAATGATGGCTGTTTGCTTTAAGGCGGTGGCTTAGCCTGAAGCAGAATTTAGGGTTAAGAATAGTTTAATGGGAGAGAAAGTTTCTTTTTTTTTCGACCCTGAATACTTTAAAAGAATTATGGACTTCAAAAAGCAAACATTTCATTCTAATCAAGATTTTATATTTGACATTATATTAAACATAATTTGTGATTTGATAAGAGCTCCATTTGCCTAAATTTCTGTAATTACAGTAAAAGTTTTCTTTATAGATTGCAGGAGAAAGAAAATTTTATCAAGAAAGACATTTTCACTTCTGATAATGTTGTACCTATCGTTTATTCCTTTGATAAAAAGCTTTATAAATTTTGTCTTTAAATTCAGCAAATAATGATCAATATTGATGGTTGTAATGTGGTATCAAATTATTCTACAAAATTAATAACAGAAAATAGTTCAAGTTCCGTGACAATTTTGATAATCGTTTTCATTTATGGTATTATTAAGTGTGGTATGAATTTTATTCGTAGGAAATGTTAAATGTTATTATTTGTTTTTGATAATCATTACAATTAATTGTGATGTTATAATTGTTTTTATTAACTATGCATATACATAGATATTGAGAGGTATTACCTTAATAACATGTATATATATAAATTAACAAAACTTTGTTATATTATTCGATTTTTCTGTCATTCTATCGTTGTTTTCTTGTTTAAAAACAGTAAGACGGAAATCTACATCATAAAGTAGATTCCGAGTGATTGTTAACATTCGATGTGGATATCAAACCTGCAGATTGTTGATCTGAACACAAGTTGATTAATCGGTCAGATGTCAACTCGGTGAAGAGAATTCAGTGTTTTAATTGGTTGATAGATTAAATGCAAATATCTTTAAATTCATAATAATTTTTAAATAAGATTAAATGATGGAGTTGGCACCTGTTTTACATGTGTCCTCAAAGTTTTTTTCATTGATTATTTAAGAGGGATAAATACTAGTTTTGGATTAAAGATAATCAATCACATTGAACTATTTTTCCAGTATGGCTTTTGTATTCCATAAAATGTGGAATACGATGAATGAGGTGGGGCAGTTTCCAAAGTACTGCTCATAATCAATAGTTCTTGAGATTGGTGTGTTACAGGGATAGTGCTAAGCCAGAATGTGACGTCGAGAACTATAGAAACTCTCGATTATCTGATAAATATCAGTGATGCATTAGATGATAGAAATATTGTTGTGACAAACAAGGACAATTTTTCTGATATAAAGCTATGACAATTTCGCTTATGTAATTATTTAATACAAGACATATTTAATCAAAACATTAATAAATAAGGACTGTATGAATAAAATTATATAATTGAAACATAATTTTATGCGGGGAAAACTCTGAATTGTATTCACTATTTTATGTTATTTATGCAAAAAGATTGGAAATTTGGATAGACATTGTAACAAAATAAATTAACATGTGTGTATGCTTTTTTGGCAATCTGGAATTCATATAAAATACTAAGATTGCAAATTTACTTAAACGTGAAAAATAACCCACTTAATCAATAAAGACGAATGACTGAGTTCTGGATAACAAAGGTGGTTTAAATTGTTTTCCTATATTATATTTTAAAGAAAATTAAACATAGAAGGTAATTAAAAAATTTTCCCTCAAAAACTAATGTGTTTCTCATGAAAATAAAATTTTTCAGAAATGGTTGTTAAGTGTTATTAACAGCCCAATATAGTTTTCACTGAATAAATATGGAATTTCATTTTTTTAATAAATAGCATATTGTTTTGATATTTTTAGCTTGCCAAAATCGAATGAAAACTGAGATTTTCTGGTAACTTTCCCTAATATTGTGTGAGTCTATTTATGAAATAAATCTCTTTCATTAGTTGCCAATATATTTTTACAAGTTAATCTTGAACCAAAACTAGAATGAAACATTGACAGCGGTTTGTTATTCTAAAAAATACAACAGCTGTGGAAAAAACCCGCGAAATAAGGGTGAAAAAACAAGATGGCGTCTTTATGCGCCAGTCACTCCGCTGACCATTTCTTATTAATTTCTGTCTACACCGACTCCTTTCTGCTTGTGACGTGATAAATATAGCGGAATGCACTAACACCCATTCACCCTTTCTAAATCCCCAGGCTGGAACATAACCTTCGCCAAATGCGCCAAGTCTGTATGAACAGAGATTTGAAAAAGAGCCAATATACGGGGGAAAAAAATCCCTTTTCACCTACTTCCAGAATTTTTCTATATACGCTTGTGTGGGCTGCTCCTCTCAACGCTCTTTATTCTTTTGTATCTTTTATTCGTTTTTCCCCAACTTGTTTTATTTCTGGAGGAGTTTATGTATTTATTATTTATTTCAAGATTCAGGGCTGTATCAGCTTGTACCTTATTTCTCCAGAGATTTCCTTCGACCGAAATGTTTCACTTTTTACTCTCTCCATCGGCTTCTTATGGACGCGTGCATTTATTTTTTATAACTTTGTGTGTAAGATCGTGGCCATGATGTTTGAGAATACTTGTACAATCATCAAAGTAGAGATTTGCTCAATTACATGCGGATTATTTGCCTTGTACTGCTGTGCTACTCACAAAAATTTATTTTTAATCACTGCTTTTGATTACGGGAATTATACATAAGTTCTTATATTATTTACTTCTGTATGACATATTTTTGGTTTCGATAGAATATATTTTTGGTACAAAATATTTTTATTGGTCTAAATCATTTATGTAAGCTGCTCTTTTCTTAGTTTTAAATTAGCTATAATGTATTCTTAAAAGGACAAAAGTTAGAAAGAAAACAAAGTTTCCTCACAAAAAAAAGAAGCCTGCGTAACTATTTGGACCGCTTTACTTGGTTGGTTAGGGCATCGTTATCATTATCGAAATGTAGGGAGTTCAAATCCCAGCATAACCGAAGATCCGTTGTGTTCGCTAAAGGCAGATGGAGCACGTTAAATAGAGTGTGGTCGCAATGTCTTCCATGTGAAATGATACTTTGGAAGGCCTGAGGGGTCTTCTGCTTGGTTTCTGCTTCTAAATTAGGAAGTCTCATAACCATCTGCTTCTATTAACTGATAGAGCTCAACTCAACTCAGAGCTAAGTACAGAGAAGTATGCTGGAGCAACATGTCTATCGAATCTTTTTAATTTGTTTATTTTTTAAATTCAATGAGTTATTGTTTATATAAGTTTATATCTCAATTAAATTGTTCAATAAAAGTATTATTAGCCAGCCGAAAACCGTCATGTTAATAAAGCTCTGATCTAGGTAGAAATTGTATTCTTTTATAGAAAATACCTTTTTTTTATTTCGTATTATATTATCCTATTGTTCAATATTTTATTAACTCAAATATTAAATAGTATTTATGTAGCAGTCATTCAAGAAGATAAATATTTATTTCATATAATAATATATTCGTATAATAATATAATTTAAAAATAAATATATTACTATAATATGAAATGCCAGAATTATTTAGGAACATGACATGTGCATAACACGTGTCATACTTCTAAATGTTAGGTCTTAAGTATATCTAACATGTCAAATAATTTACTTTTTTAATGGATGAAAATTAATGTTTAAAAAAATCAGAATTTTAAATGAAATATTTAGTCTTATATTTATTCATTGAAATGTTCATAGCATTGTGTGAAAATTAATTTTCCAATAAATTTTATTTTATCTTATTAAATTAATATCAAAAAACGTAAAACTGTTTTTCCCTTCACTAAATTCATCATGTAAGGAAACAACTATTACAGAGATTTCGTCTGGAATTCCTTAGTATCGAATGAGGACATTAAAAACCAGTTTATAACTATCTTAAAGCTTAAGAATATTCCATTCTTACTATTGTTAGCGTTTTGGAGAATTTAAACTTAAAAATTTGAGTTTCTTTTGTATTTTAATGTTTTAAATTTTAAAGAAGCTTTTGAAGTAATTTAAATTGACTCAAAACCTTCCGCGTTTTCTAGTGATTTTAGAGAAATTTAAATTTATAGTTTTTTTATGCTATTAAATTTTGTTTGTAAAAGAAAAATTTTACAGAAATTTACTGTAGCCTTTCATATAATTAATTTAGAAAAAGAATAAAAATATCTGTGTGATTGCATTGAACATTGATAATTTTACGTCTTAACAAGGAAATTAAATTTTGAAGAATGGTTAAAAAATTATTTGAATGTTTTATAATGAAAATCAAATTCAGATTTGGATAAGCGCTCAATTGTAAAAGTAAACTTATACATTTGAATAAAACTATTTAAAATTGAATGTGAATTTAAATAGTAACAGTAAATTTGATGATTTTTTTATTAATAATAACACTGATTTTCTTTCTGTAAGAAGTGATTTTAATAAATTTATTCATTTGAATATATCTATTTCTATTGAATTTAATTTTAAATAGTTACAATCATGATGTTTGTTATTAATAATAATACTGATTATTTTATAGAAAAAGAAAAATTTTCTTTTTAAAGAATTGTAACAAATTTTAATCTTTATGCAGTATATTGAATCCTATTTGTAACCGATTATAAATTAAAACTTGAAAAAATTTGACAACAAAAGGTAAAATCAATAAAATATAAAATAATTTCTTAAGGCAAAAAATGACGTCATTTTATGCTGTTGGGAATTTAAATTATTCTGTTACAGAAAATTTGTTTGAGTTAATGTATTTTTATAATTATAATCTTTAAATTAATGACTAAATCAATTAAATTAATGAATCTTCTTGTAAATTATTTCAGGGATAAAATGACTGTAAACAAGGGACAAAACAACGTTAAGATCTTATAAATTGCTTACATAATTACAAACTATACGTGTTTGTTGTGTAAGTTTCAGTTTCGACCTTCAAAATGAATTTCACTGAGCACAACTTTTCCAATCAAACGCTTTTATGTTTTTAAAACTCTGGATTTTTCCGTAACTGTGTTCCGATTTTGGTTATAGAAATCTCTTTCAAGTTTCCATTTATTTCTTTGAAATACGATTCCTGTCCCATAAAAGGGGTCCTTAAAATATAATGAAAAATGCATGCTTCTTCTAACTTGGATGGCATTAGAATTGGCCTTTTGCCACTGAAATTGTTCATTTTACAAAGGAAAATGAAAAAGTATTGAAATGGAAAACAACCCTTTCCCCCGGCTTCCCTCCCCTACAGGGTCGTCAAGTCCACCTGGCGATGCAGCAGTAAAATCTGATTTGAAAATGCAAATGTCTCTTTGGCAAGATTCTAAGGCCTTCTTATCCAGGTAGCGCAAGGAAGCGAAAAGGAAAAGAGATTCAGGAATATGCTCCTATTCATATTTTGCAGGGAAAAAATACCATATATTTTTGTGTTGTCTATTTTGACTCGGAACGCAAAAATTCCTGCACAGAAGGCGTATGATGTATTTTCCCCTTTTTTTTGAGGGATAATGGGGATATTTTGGTTTGTGGTTGTTTTTGAGAAAAGTGAAAAAAAAAAAACTTTTGACTTAAAATAGCTGTTCTGTTGCTATGTTTGTTCCGTGTTGCATAATTCATTTAAGCAAAATTAAGGAAATGCTGTATAAGATAGATTTTCTATACCTTCTTAGTGGCCAATGTTTGTGACTATTTCTCAGTTTATTTTAATACCAATGAAGATCAATATATATTGAATAGCCTTAAATGCCAGAGTATCAATTTTCTATTTAGATTTTGCTTATTTTCTGTGATCCTCATGCTTTTTTTCTGTTGATTCCATTATCAGAAGAGGTCAGATTTATGAATAAGTCATTTAAATGATTGAAATATAATTTTTATGTATTTAATTAATTTATCATGGTTGTTAAATCTTTTTTTTTTGTCTAATATGGATTATTTTGAGATATATATTTTTTCCAAGATAAAAGACTTGTACTAGGAGTTTTTATTTATGTGGCATAGAATCCATTTATTATGTATGAATTCAATGACTTATTTTGTAAGACTATTAAATCTTTTCTGTTTTGATTCCGGTTATAGGAAAAACCAGTGCCATGAACAGCATATTTAGGTACTGCAAAGTACTTTTATCGTATGCACACATTGGCTCAATTCTTGAACCTTTTCATAATCTTTTTTAAAATGAATTCTGATATCAGTGAAGATCAGTACCAAGAATAGGTTATTTCAATTCTCTCTAAACATTACATTTTTTGTTTATTCAGTGGGTAACTTTTGTGGTCATTAACTCTTAAGTTTTCTTTGACCAGTAAATTATGATTTTTATGAAAAAAATTTTAGAATGAACAATACAATGGAGTATATATTTAAACACTATTTGAAGTTCACTCCTAATTTTAAAAATGCATTCAAGACATTTTTTTGTGGAAATGCATTGCTGAATTTTTCTTTTATATTAATACATATATCTATGACTACTAAAATCACTAAATGAACAATTTATATACTCAAGAATGCTGTAAGACAAATTGAAACAAGAAACTTTTACGGAGATGGTGGCTTTAATCTTGCATGCTAACAAGTGAAAATCTAGAATATTTATAAGCCTTTATTTTATAAATGTTTTCCTCTTAAAACGGAATCTCTGCTTGTCCTTACCAACAGGGAAATCGAACTACTAACCTTTCGTTTTACAAAGCTTGATCCTAACAACTTGTATATAATGAATCGTAAACATCGTCGTCATCAATCTGGATAGTTGACAGACCTAATGATATTTAATTTCGGAGAATTTCATGAAAATGAAATGCTGAATTTCCAAAATAGCTTTTAATATTTTGTATGTTCAGTTAACGTCTCCAAGAGAGAAAACCAGAAAATATTCTTATTATAAACATTCTTAATGAAAATATGCTGAATGGTGTTCATAAAATAACTTTCAGCATATTTTCATTAAAATCTCTGTTAGACCTTGGGAGAATCTTGATCATTTCCGTGTTCTGCTTTTACTGATTTGAATCTTGAGAACATTTAGGGGTTTTCACCCTTGTGATATGAAAATATAGTCCATTATTTATGAAACATATTCTCAAAAGACATTAATATGCAACGATAAAATGGCTAACTACAACAAACTACAGAGAATAAGGTATCCTAAGTATTGTCAAAATAAATATTGCTTTCAGTTTTATGTAATAGAAAAATAAACTATTTATCTGTATTTTACTCGAAGCAAGGCTTAAAGTAAAATATTTTTTTATTATTTATTAGTCATATCGCTGTTTATATAAAACTCTTGCCATGACTCCTACCGGTCAAAAATTGAAACTTTCATTTTCACGTTTTAAATTCCATGTGTCACTTCACTTCTAGCAAACCGCAAGGAGAAAAGGTGAGATCATATGAAGTCCAAGAAGGGCTTGGCGTCAAATTGTATCAAAAGAGCCTTTCCCATCTGGACGATATATTTTATTTTTAATTTCACTCTCTCTACAGAAATAAAAAATGAAACTTGCTTTTTCTGAGGTTTGAAGATCCGTGCCTTTTAAGAAGTTGGCCCTATCGAGTGTTTTTCCCTTTCACGGCAGCTTAAAATGGGGAGCTTTGAGAGATACTTTCTATTATTGCGAAGGGAAGCTATTCGAATCGGGACTGAAAAGGGTGAACGGCGCTTTTTTAAAGGGAAAAAATATGAAGAAACTTTCGTTTTCTGAAGAATCGGTCTTATTTAATAAAGAGGGAGAGAACGTTTGAAGAATCTTCAGCAGCTTAAGTAAGAATTTTTTTCCCTCGCTTGATATTCTTTTGAAGAAGGCTGCATAAGAGAGCCAATTGAGGTTTTCCCTGCATGCGCCTTCTTCCTGGATTCTCACATTTAACGCATTTATAATTTCTTAGGAGATGAAATGTGTTCCTTTACTACAGCTTAAAATTTTAAATCATATTTGATTTATGATGAAGGAAAAGAAATCTTGAAATGCATTGCATTACATACGTCACTGTTTTGAACTATATCAAAGTTAAATCTAGGAATTTGCGGTGTCTTAGTTGTGGGACATCTCTCTTCAGAGCAAATGTTCACTAATTCGATCCCAACCCCTGCTGGAAGGATGATGCTCTTCTATGTTTTCTATGTATGTTTGTCAGAGTTGGTGCTTGGTAGTCTACAGGGTTTCTTCTCTTTCGGTATTTGAAAACATCCCAAAAATTTTCTACAGTCCATTTGAAAGACAATTTACCTGGTGAATATTGGGATATCTTGTTTTACCAAGTGAATATTAGATATGGAATAGCTATGAGCTTTTATGTTGTCCACTACATGTTTCAAAGTATCAGTCTAAAAGCTTACAGTGGTTCAATGATAGAATATTCTCCAAGTTGAAAGGTACTGAGCTTGATCCCAGCCACATTTGATCAATGAGAGGTAATGTTGCTCTTCTTCATGCCAGTCTATCGATATGGTTACTTTAAGTATTTTCCTTCTCTTTTTGACATTTGTACATAGTCCACTGTCTGTAAAAAGTTCCATAAGAAGAGAATTTATAAGGAGATACTAAATTTACAACGGTCTCATACCGTTCGGTAGGATGATTTGTACATAGTTCACTGTCTGTAAAATGTTCCATAAGAAGAGATTTTACGGGGAGATATCAAAATTAACTACAATGGTCTCATACCGTTAGGTTGAGACCATTGTAATTTTTTAGTATGCAGTATTTAACCTTTAATCTAATTATAAAATTAACAGAAGCATCGCTATTTTGTGACACGGTCAAATGACGAGGTTGACACTTGAGGTGGCATCCTCATTCTCATATGGCCGTTTACCAACAAGAACTTATAGATTATTTAAATTATAGATTATTAATAATTAACGTAAGATAATTAAATAAATTGGATAATCACTCTGCCCATTATTTTTCTAGCTAAATTGTGTATCGGACCCACTTACCTTTGAATATGAGAGTATTTCTTCTTCATACGTCCTTAATATTGACGAAATTTCTGAAAATAATTGATAGCTTGGGTGCAATTAAAGTTTTAAAAGTTCAAGATACATTCTATACTTCTACACTTGATAACTTTAGGAACATTTGATTCATTGTTGAAAAAAAGTAAGAGTAAATTCCATTGTCAACAGTTATTTATTTCTCTATTGTAAAATGTGCAACTTTTAATGATTTGGCATCGCTCAAAATATTCTCCTGCAAAAAGAGTTTTGATGCAATGGTGAGTTTATTGACAATAGAATAACATTTAAATTTAAAACCCTATTTTTCACAACTGACGTTGAAGCTAATATTTATTTCCCTCCAAATATATAAATAAATTTTAATAAAAATCCTATTATTCAAATGGCTTTAGAAAAAAATGATCAAGAGAGGTCAAATGGGGTTACGTAAAGTTAAAGATGAATTTAAAATAAAAACAAAAATGCGTGTCACTATTCTTAGCGTCTCCACTGCAAGCCAGCTGCCGTTCTTTATGTTAAGCAGTTTCAACGAGTTTAAAAAAAAGGGGGAAAGAGTGAAAATTCTTCAGATTCAAAGTACGCAAGAAATGAATATATTAAGTGGAAATTCGAACATCCCCACCCTCTTCGTCGGAAAAGAAGTGATTTATATGCATGTTTCCCAGGAACTTTGTGGATATAAATAGGGGAAGAAGGGGAAACTTTCGAAAAATGGAATAAAATATTCGACGTGGAACAAACGTCTTCCCACCCTTCCTAAGAAGTTTCGTTATTTTTCATATTCTGTCTGCTTCTTAGGGACATATTTTCTCAGAATTTATCATCTATTTATTAATATTTTTCTTCACAATTTGTGAGGAAATAAAATTGGAGAATTATTGTAATCGTTTCGGAGCCTTTTGTAGATAATAGATCTACGAGGGTTTTTTACATTCATATAGCCTCATTCATATTTTTATATTCCGGTTCTGTCAACGTAAACGCAACACATAGAAGCAAATATATTATATACAAAATAATTTCCTC
>JAPDSC010099052.1:463046-487247 GCA_026290005.1 Latrodectus geometricus | reverse complement strand
TATTTATTTATTTATATTCTTGATATCTGCATTTCTCGGTATGAGGAGCTCAAAAATATTGGACAACCTGTGGACTAAGTGGCTTAAAATGTTTGGTATTTGTAAAAAGAAAAATTCTTATACTTAGATAATGATTTTTTGGATAAGAATCCTATATTTAAAGAAAGACTTCAAAGATTATGAGAATAAAGTACGTTAAGCTTATTTTTGTACGTAAAACTATTGAATACAAAATAACTGTATCATTGATACCAGAAAATGAAATTTTTAGTAGTGTTAAATGCTAAGGCCTGGATTCAGAGAAAAGTATTTAAGAAGGTTTAGGGAAAGATTTTCTTATTTTTCTTGTGAGTACTCTTTATTATATGAGAAAAATATAACGTTATTCTTAAACTGTTTAGTTATTATATGTATAATTATATGTTTCATCCTAAAATATATTGGATTTTTCCATAGCAAAGATTTTGTTTGTGAAGATTAGCAAAGTGACCTGACATCCGAATACCTTCGTCTTACAATTGGTATGAAGGCAAAATGCCTGGACTCTCCCTGTATTCTCCCTTGTGACGACAAGCATGCGAGCACATATTTGTCTCTTCTAACCAATCTGCATTTAAAAAGTTTTACTTATTCTGGGAGTAGGAAGTGATTTTTTCCTTGCTCTAAATGCCATCTAACGTCATCAACAGAACAGGCTTCTTCTCAATACATCTTGGACTGGATAATTGCGACTTTCTTGTATCGGATTTCATTAATTTCAACAGTTTCATTGATCTCCTCGGAAGGAGTTATATGATATATTAGAAATAACAGCAAAAACATTGCATTAATTTGTGGTATAACTGCATCTCTCTATATGTAATGTCCACGTACATATATATGAATGCGCATGTATTTAGATATTTATTGCTTGGTATTTGGCTAATACTTTTCATATTTGAGGATTTATAAGATTGTATGAGATATACATGCTAAGTATAGGCCAGAGTTGAACTGCAGGCTGCAAGCGTAATTGTCACTCAATCGCCAGCTTCACTCTTTCCATTTGCGAATAAACGTTAATTAATTAAGTCTCATAGATTGATTTGAAATTGCTGCATTCATCATGTGCCCAATACAAATCAGGACTTCATCTGCCATCACGGCAAGATAGTTATTTGGACGACAAATAACTCCTATCTCTGGATGTCCCCTCCGTAGATCACACGCGACTACACTGACATCGTCGCGTGTCATTCGGAACGAATCTCAATCCGGAGCATGATTTTCTTTAGGTACACGTGCCATCACTGTTTCGCCATCCGACAATTAAAAAAAAAATGGGGGCACATTATCGAAATAATGATTCCATTGGGATGCTCACTCATAAAGCGGGGTTGGCGGAGGAAAAAAAGAGGAGGAGGACGCTCCACCTTAGAGCAGGAAACGGGAGGCAATACACATAACATCTCGTTTTGTAAGGTGGAAAACGTCTTCTCCTAATGACCGCTCCTCTGAGAACGTCCCATCCCTCTGCTAATGGCCCATTATTTCAATGAGCGCTTCTTCCGAATGAGGGGGGGGGAGCAGATGACACGCGGCGCAATTAGAGACCCGATGCTGAGGAGGACACCCCCTCGGCAGCGCACTCTTCCTTTTATTGGTTCATATTCTAAGGAAGAGAAAAAAATGGAGTTAAGTAAACTGAAGGATGAGTTCTTGATATTTTTTTAGAATCCAAATACTAAATCTTTGGTGCTTTCTGAATTGACGAATCTTTCGATTTATTTACTCTATAGAAAAGTGTGTATCAAGAACTTCAATTAAAATTAAAATTATTCCTGTTGACTCTCAAATAAAACAAATAAAATTAAAAACAAGTTAAAATCCAAGCAATTTCCTAATAGTAATTGAAGCATGAATAATCATGAAGGAATCAAAACATATTAATAAGTGTTTTTAAAAATAATGGTAGGGAAAAATTCCGCGAAGAGGTATAAATAGAGTTCTATGCATCTCAAGTTCCCTATTTGTGATGAGTAAAGGGGTGAAATTATAAATCACTTCACCATTTTTAATTGCACTCTGGTAACGAGGCTAACAATTAAATTTGAGTTATTTTTTCAATTTTTCCAGCACACTAATGGTCGTAAATTAAGCCATTATTGTGAGCATAAGTTGCCTTAACTTGATGAGTCGAGAGTATATCTTAAAACAAATCTTTAACAAATGCTCTATCAGCTTTCATGTCTTAAATTTTAGTAACTTATTTGTCATTATCCTAGCGACAGTGTGTTATGAAATAATATGCAATAAAATAGTTATATGTTAAATATCACCTGTATTGTGTAAATTATTTACACATCGTGATTTAAAAAATATAAAACAGAACAATTTATTTCATAATATTTTCAATGTAGTAAAAACAAATAATTTTAAATTTCCATGTTACATGTTCAATTTATGAACTAATTTACTTACTTATGTACAAAACCTATTCAATGGGCATACCTCTTAGATTCAATTTTAACTTTGAGATTTCCAAGTAATCAGCATTAAATTTTAAAGTTTTGGAATCGTTTTTAAATTTTCGCGGCGCACAGCATAATACTATTCCTATTTTCATTCTCAAAAATGGAATACAAGAAAATTCGTTTGCAATTACTCTGTAATATTGAGAACACAATCAGTAAAAATGCAATTTCTTTCTCTCGCTGTTTAATATTAATCTTTATTAAAGTCTTTCACTTTAAAATAGCAAATTTCAGCGAAATCAAAGGCTTATAAGTTTTGAATCAAAATCATAATTCAATAACTTAAAATTTACCTTTCGAAATAAGTGGCTTCTGTGTGTTGATTAGAAAAAGCAGAGTTTTCGTTGACGACAGGTAGCAGGTCTTATACCGGACACAGTTCAGTATTTAACGCGACTATTAATTGTGGACGGGATGCGTAAAATATGTCGCAATGATCTTGCAATACCACTGGCGAATCTGTTATTTAATTAACAATACTTAAATACCTCTACAATCCACAGTGTACATAAAATATAAATTTCTTGAAATTACCTTACTTTACGAATTTGGAAAATTTAAAGTTGAACTGATAGCTGACTGGTTTTTAATTCCAGAGATCGTTAAATTGTTTCCCAACTTGTATATAGATATTTGAAGTGGTTCTGCTTTTTGAAGTTTTTATCCTGAAGAAATTTGCTATCAAGAGTACAAATGGTGTTAAACGGCTTAATTCACCATCAAATTCGAAAATTAGTAAAAAATTAAAAATTTTGTGAATATTACTATATATTCAGAATGATATGATTTATAAACATGTCAAAATAACAAAGTTAGGTAAACGACGGATTTATATATAATCTTGTTGGTTTGTCTATAAATACAGTTTTCATAAATGTGTAGCATAATTGTGTTCTAAAATAATAATTATAAAATAAAAATGCTTTTTTGTAAATTTTATTTAATGTAAAATTAAAATTTTTTGAAATTAAAATTTTTAGATTAAAAAAAAAGAAGATAAAACTTTAATTCACAGTTTTCTGTAATCGTTAAATTCTATTAATGAGACTAATTAACTCAATATTATTGAGTAAAAAACTATAATAAACATTTAAACTAATTTATATTTGATAAACTTTAGTGTATTACATAATTTGTTACTTTAATTTTGAAAGAAAGTAATTGAATAAGAAAAATTGAGTCGACGTGTATTAAATCTGTCAGAAAAAAAAGTTGCTGTGATTTTTCTCATTTTTAGGCAACTAAATTTGAAGACGATAATGAATTTTACTTGAAAAATAATTTAATATTTTTAATGACATTAATTTGCTTGTTATTATTAAACTTCTATTTTAAGAAAAGTTAATTTAAAATGAAGGCAAAGTAGGTTTTTCTCGCTTAAAATTCACTTTTAAGAAAGCCTCTAAACTCTGAACAATTTTTAAAATTATTTGTTTATTCTATGTTCCTTTTTGTAAAATTTACACTTTTTATACTTTGCATAGCATACACCTTTTTTATATTTTGCATAGTATTTAAAATTTACTAACTTTCCCTATAATGCTGTCGTTCCTTTTTTTAAATACAATTGTACAGTAATTATTTATATTTGTTATGGTTGTAACAAAAAATAATATGATTACAATTTCAAAGCATATATATGCCTACAATAAATATTAATTGATTACGTTATTATAATCTTAATTGAGAGAGATGACACATAAGGAATATTTTGTGTTCGAACTCACGAGAAAAATTTTTATACATTTTTATTTATTTTCATTTTTTATTATTACACTAAAACATATTTTAGAAAAACTGATAAAAATAGTTACTATAGAAGCTAGGAATGAAAATTTCCTTTTAAAACAAAGACATCGTATTTAAAGTTCAGCTTAAGAAATACTGTCACGGAACCGGTCTTACGGTATGAATCAGATACATTTGGCAGCCTATAATTATAATCTTTCCTTTACTCATAACCATTGGTCCCATAATATTTATTTACTATCCATGATAATGATCCATTTAATTACGAATTGTATTATGAACTCATTTATTTATGGACTTGATTTGTGTACTAATACATATTGTATGCCATACAAATATACATAATTCAAAAACCATTCATTCACAGATAAGAATCCCTTGTAAATAATGCAATGGAACAAATATCACTTGTTATATGGTAATGAGAATTTTATCATTGAAAATATGATTACTTACTGCAAACAAGCTCAAATGTTTATAATAAATAAATGCATTGATAGTAACCTGTTGCATGGAAGTAAATAACGTGAATTACGTGGACATAATTTGCCTTTCAAATGGAGACACAAAATAAATTGTTCTCCATGAAGTATTGAATTATTTGAATAAAGATTCAATAAATAACCGTGAATAAATAAATGTTCGAATAAAAATGTTCCGTATTTCAAACATGACTTGTTAATTATAAAATAGATAAATTTTTAGCAATTTAATATTAATATTTTCCAGTTATTTACTATAAAATATTTTACTTAATTTACATAAAAGCCAGCTATTTGTTTATTTGTTAAAAATTTTAATTATTATATTTATTTGTGCAAAAAGCCTTTTACTAAATTGATAGTGATATATGTGGTTACCATGAAATCGGTGTTAATCGAAAAACTATAGAAATTTAAATATTTGTCTTCCATATTTATTCTTATTATTATATAATAAATGTAAATTTATTTCTAAACTTCAGATTTTTCGTTGTATATATAGTATTAACTTCAATGGTGCCAAGAGAATTCCGTCGTCACGCCAACGATAAAAAATAAATGATTTATGCAAACGGCTGTTTTTTTCTTTAAAGTGCGCCAAGTTACGCCAACGTTTAGCACATATTTTCTTCTCAAAAGCAAAACTCTCCTAGAAAATATATTTTTCAAATTTTCTGTAACAATCCCGTCCGGGGCTTTTCAACGGAGAAACAAAAAAAAATCTTCATTACGTATGAATTAGTACTTATTCAAGCTCAACTAATTTAAAGAGAATTTAATGATATTTACACATATTTCACAAAAGCAGGGGCAGAATTACGTTTTTATTTTTTAATCACAAAGATTTAGTGGACTCGTTTATTTTGGTGCAAGTCTTTGGCGGAGAGAATTTTTAATGCAACTGTTTTTCACTCGTTTTATGCGAGCCATATATAACCGCCTAATTCACAAACCCTTTTGTGTTACTGCGTAAGTTATTAAGAATGCTGTGTTCCTTTCTTTTTAGGTGAGTGCCCACTTTTTCCTGTGTGACTTGAAGCTATTATTTAATGACTGATCTTTTCAGAGAGGTTGGAATATAAGGAGGTAAGAGCTGTTAACAGTGTTGTATTAATATGCATATTATTTTAACAATAGCTGTGCCGGTAGTGTATTTAATGGAAATAAAAATGCCATTTTTACTTTTATTGCCAAGAGTAAAGGAATTTCTTGGCGGTATTTACGGCTTTCGCCAAAAGATTCTCGGAGGCTTTTAACAAAAATAAATCTCGTGCATGCGAAGGCCTTCCGAGTAATTTGATTTGCAAATTTTCCGATGCAGAATAAGGAGAGGGGAACTGTCAGTGGCAGATGTACTATAAAACACAGTACCGAATTTTTATGTTGGAAGTAAATGCAATTTTTTTTATGTTCCCCTTCATAAAATTTTATCCGAATTGTATTGCATACAATAGAGTCCAAGTAAAAGCAGCGCAAGAAAAATCTACTGTTTATTAATAAGTTCTAAAATGAGAAGTATACGTTTTTATTTTTATAATAAAATAACCTTTGATTTGCATGTGGAATTTGCATATTCAGCGGTATTCCGTAGGAAATAGATTCAAGGAAATACGCCACAATTAAATTATATCAAATTATCCAAAGAAAAGTAAATAATTAGGGGTTTCTTATAGTAACTCCAATATTTATTTAAGAACAGAATTTCTTGTTGGAATTTATGGAAATTAAATTTTTCGTAAAAGAACTTAGAAATTCAATCACAATAAAATTTTTAATAAACTGCAATAATTATTTTATAATAAGTACTTTTATTACATTTATAGCATTTTTCTTTAAATTTAAACTGTTATTTCTATATATCACCCCACGGAGACAGCTTGGAACAAATACCACTCTATCAAGATAACCAATAATTCTACAATAAACAAATTATTTACTTTCAATGTAGGGACGTGAATCTAACATCAATACCGTTACTTAAATTGTAAACGTAGTTGACATTTCTATTTCAGAAATCGGTTAGGAACCTTGATTGTTTACCGAATCATTGTTCATATTTGATTTCTTTGACAAAAAATGTTACTTTTTGTGTGTGCCTATGAAGTTAGAGGTTTTTTTTGTTAAATTATTGTTTTCTAACGGTGGGCACTGGATGATTAACTCTTCGCATCAACAAGGCCGGAAACTGATACTTATTTAGCGTTACCCGGTGGGCAACTGTGAAACAAGTCACGGAGAAACGAGTAGCATTGCCCACGTCACACCACCACAAACCCGTTTATAGGGAGGACCACATTCACCCATCATCTCAGAAGAAGAAAGGACAAAGATATATATAGAGAGAAAGGAAACGCCCATGCCCAAACCAGGATTCAAACCCGGAGCCAATAGCTTAGGAGTCAGGAATGCCAACCATTGGCTGACTTTTGTTAAATTAAAATCCAGAGTATATTGAATTAAAATTTTGTAAAATCACAATTAACTATTAGCAAGAATTTCAAGATAATAATTAAGAAAAAGGTATAATTAATGTGATTGTTAGTAAAAATTTGGTTAAGAGAAAGATATCTTTAAGTTACACGAACAGCTGTTAAGTCAATAATGACAAAGAAGATTATAAAACCTGAGAGGATCTGTAAAACAATATCAAAACATTGAGAGCCAAAATAATCATAGATAAAAATCAATCGTTAAAATTGGTAATTTGGAAATCTGTGGCCTTGATCTTTAAAGGGCATGTAAGGTAATTTATAATCAAAATGTGACCAAATCTTTGATGTAATTAATATAAAAATTCTCTTTTCTCAAAGCAATCTTCAATTAAAATATATAGTTTCTGTAATCGTAGATAAAAATATACTGTTTGGCTCTTAGTGACTTCAGAAGCAGTTGAACTAATTAACAAACATAATTTGATGTAATTAACTTAGACCAATTTACTGAATATTTAAAAAATCCGTAAATATGTAATCTTTGAGTATTTCTTGATAAAAATTTACTGCTTTTATGCAAGTGACTTCATTAAAAATTTTTTTGATAATGTAGACAATCTAAAACGTCATTGATAAAAGTGTATAATCGTTAACAAAATGTTAATGTTCAGTAATTATTAAAATTATTTAGAAATGGATATGTGTGTTCTCGTGTTTGATTTTCTTCTCGGCTGTTAATTTTTTATAGTGGTCTCATATGAAGTTACGAGTCTAACATATATAAAAGCCGAGAAGATGAAAATCAAACACGGAAACATCTATTATTATCTAAGAGTTTAACTAACACCAAGGTATTGACAGTTAGTATGATCGTTAATAAAAGGTATATAATTTATTTATAACTTTCATAAACATTGATTTTCTAATATGCCATGAGTAAATAATCAATGAGTTATTAATACAATAACAAACAACATCATGCTTAATAGTAAGATTGCATTTTTACGAATTGGGGTCCTTTATTGGATATCCTACATTATTGATAACGGAAAATTGATGTTTCGTTGTTGTTTTCAACATTTACGACAAACTCTTTCTGGAATACAGAGCACTGAAGACAGTCAAAATATTTGTATTGTTAGTTTCAGTTTGTCCACTATTACATTGTCGAATACACTTGATGTGGGCCCATTGTAATTTGAGGACTGCATTTTTAGAGGAAAGAGGTTCAAAGTTTAAATGTGCATGCTTGGGAATTTGCCAGATTTCTTTCCTTGCGACACATGAACTCGGCTTATTATCCATTAATAGATATTTGAGAAGAAAATACATAATGCATATTCATAAAACCATTGCAGTATCCTTCAGATGTTATATTAACTTCAATCCCGACATCTTACAAGAAAATGTCAATGAAATAGTTTTTTTCATGGTGATTGGAGAATAACGACCAATAGATCCTTGTTCTATTGCAGAGATTATCCATTTAACTTTTAAATAATTTCTTCAAAATTTCAATGCAATGAATGCAAATAAAATGACAGCTTAAAATTAATCTCCTAATGACTGATTTATTTTGATGAATCATAATAATAAGAGAAATTAACTCCAAATTACAATGCCAACGAGTAAAGGTTTTCTCAAGTTCATTGTAAGAGCGCACAATTCATGATATCAACCCATCAAATCACAGATGCATTATATAATTTCGTTCCAAACACGACAGAAAAATGTTCGGAGCAATTTCTCTAAAGCGCTACCGAATCCGTTAGAAACTTAAAAGGAATTAAGAACCCAAGTCATTTGCGCCGTTTATTCTTTAAAGAAGGGAAGAGAGCCCCTCGAATTCTCGCGTGCTTCGTTCGAAACAGGAAAACGCATTCCGGGAAGATTTTGAGGAACTCGGCGATGGGCCGGGAAAATCCCAGCGATCGAATCTAATTACCGAAGAAATTAATTGCAATCTCCTGAAATAATCGCAGCAACGGAGCTTGAACCCACGTCCAATTATCATTTCAATTTGGGCAAACCTCTATCCCTGCTTCTACGGCCCTGGATACACTAATCACCCTCGAAATGACGTCGTTTCTTCTCTCCTTCAGTGGCCTCGTTACACAAAAGAGCCTCTATTTAACTTTTATCCCCTTGTCTCTGTTTTTCCGAGTCGTAATCTCGGATCAAAATGTTACGAATAACTGCGCAAATTGTTTTCATGGGGTCCAAAATATCAATATAATTTTATTTCACAGGGAATGATACAGTTGTACATTTTTCAGTCTATTTAATCATAAAATGGTTGTTGTTTTTTTTCCTTACATTTGAGATCATGTGTACGTCACTTTATTTTACTCATAACTGGTCTACGATACAAATAATAGTTTTCACCAATAATCTTGAATATAAAATTTTCTCCACACCCATCAAAAAAAAACACGTAAATTTTTCAGTGGGATGAGCTCTTCATTGAGCTATTGGAAAGAAAATGTTAGCCACTATCTTAGTGGTACGGATTATTTTATATATTATTGGAGATGTGTCTCTCTTGATGCCGCTATTAAAAATAAATACTTATTAATCATTAATTAAAGATAAATTTATTTCATGTATCATGTAAAGCACACATTAAATATTAATTTTTGAGTTTTTATGCAAGCAATAAATAAATCATAACATCCACTTTATGGTTAGTTTAAATCAGCAAGGATGATTTAAATGTTTCATTTCTAAATATTTTTATCATTTATTGAGCGTAAGAATTTTTTCTGGTGAATTCGTATCTATAAACTTTTTGATTTCTAGTTGAATTTTGGTTTCTAAAGTTAGCAAATTTGTGAATCTTATCGCTTGTTTGAGTATTATTGTTTGCGTTGGTTCAAAATATATTTTAAACTATAGATTGCACTTAAATAAATGCAAATGTATATAAAAAAAGACCGTATTGCCATAAAATAAACAAAATTTAAATGAATGTGTGCAACTCTGAAATTTATCAATAAATTTAAAAATAAATGGATTTGTAGTTACCAACTGGAAAAAAAAATTTCTGCTCTGTGGACACAAATCTTTTGGCTTATTTCAATAATTGTTTTGCCTTTTTCTAAATAATCTGTGAAGGACTCGATAGTTTAATAGTAAAACAGCCATCTCTTCTGTGAAATCCCAGTTTTTGGTGCAACAATGGATGAGAGTTGTGGTTCCGTGTCCTGTCTGCACATTTGTCAAATATTTGCTTGAGAGTTCAATTTTTTCCAGCTTTCCTCAAGAGTTTAAGGCCTACTATATGTTGAAAGCCCTCCTGAAGAGAAAATGCGCAATGAATCAGCCTATGACGCCTTACAACATTCATAGGTTATTAAATTGCCTACTACAAGTTATCAAATAAGCTTCAATACATTCTGCAACCTTGCAAAACACAATTTTATTGAATACAACCGCGAAATACTTCAATGCATTCTAGTAGCTATGCTGAGAGCAAATCGCTCATAATTTTGTTTTTTTAAATGAGAGTAAAAAAATATTTCTATAGGGCATTAGGTTTTTAGGATCTGCATATTTGACACAGTTTTAGTTTTCTTATTTCCGGTGAATGGCAATAGTCATTTGAAATTAAATGTGCAATGAAACCTTAATGTTTTTTTTTTTTTTTTTTTTTTTTTTTTTTTTTTTGCAGCTTCCAACTTTTAAAATATTCACAAAAATGATTTAAAAATTTTTATAGTTTCCTGAACATTAAATTTTTAGACTCTGCATATACATATTTCAGAGAGTTTTGGTTTTCTTCATTGCGATATATTCACGATTGCCTATTTTTGTCAACTGAAGTCATTAACCACAACTATTCCCTTTTTTAATTTTGAAGTACAATGAAAGGACACCTGAGAATTTCGCAACTGGAGAATTCACTCACTATGTGAGTGTATGGTACCTTTCTCTACGGCCATGTCACGTATGCTGTTGTTAACAGGGTCAAACATCGTTTTGGATGGCTGATACTGGACATGAGAGCAAATCGTTTTATCCTCAATCTAACGGAATCATTGTTACTAAATTGAAATTCCGAAAACAAGTTTAATACCTTTAATTTCACAGTTTGTAGGCTCAAATCCCACTTAGAGCATGACTGTTAGTTGTTAATGCAACAGCCTGTTTACTTGTACCTAAAGTTGGGCTCTGATAGTCAGCTGGAAATACCGGGGCGGGAGTTTTCTTAATTTAGAATCAGGGATCAAGCAGAATACCATACCTCTGAACACTTGATTTGCCACTCACAGTGGTATCACTTCATTTGGAAGACATTGCTACCACGACAAGTATAACGTGCCTCAACCGAATTTCATGAGCACGATGAATATTCAGTTATGCCGGTATTCGAAATCGCCACCTTCCAGTAACGAAAACGACGCCCTAATAAACCAGGCCACCGTGGTCTGCATGGGTGTTAGTTGTAGCCTAGAATTCATTTTGAATTTTATGTCTGGGTCAAATTAACTTTCAAATGTGCAATGTGTATAGTAACGGTATCCAAAAATTAATCATTATTTAGGTTAATATTATAAAATGTGGTTTCAATGCATTTTTATGCAGAACTTAGAAGCGGAAATATATTCAACATGAATATATTAACCAAATTCAATTCAATTCAAATGGTAAATTAGACTTTACTTTCAAAGCCACGATACTTTAAAACTGAATTGATAGAAAGAGGCGAATTTGCTATCCTTTCGTTTTCTATTGGAGCTTGAAATACTACAAAACGTGAATTAAATTTCGGAAAAGAATTGGGTGGGTGAAACCTGGATAGAAATTTCAATTCTACATATGCTATTCATCCTTCTTTTTCGGTAATCGCTCCGTTTTGCGATATAAATGCGTAACTATGGTAAATTAGTGCTCAGGACTTTAATCCCAGCTCTCTATTTTAGGCTAATTTCTGGTAAAATATTCCCAGAAGTATCCCTCCCAGAGTAGCTAAATCCTACTCTGGAAGCGAAACTTTTAAATCCCAATTAAATCTCAACCCCGGCATCCTAACCAAACCCAGTTTTAAAATCCGCTATAGCTCTTGCAAATTGACTTTCCACTTTGGCAATTATGCTCTTTTATCGGCCTCCGGAATTTGCCTCCAACCGTACCCGCAAGGCTTGTTTATCAGCCATTAGGGAAATTTGAAGACTGAAAAGTGATGGCGGAAGCCCTTAAATTTATTAATTTTAATTTTAGCAGATGCCTCGCCGAGTACCTATTCTGCCGATTCCAAACTCCATTTTTCTCTTAACGCAAAGCTTTGGCTTTTGTCTCAGCGGATGGGTTTTTCCCGAATCCCTACCGCAAGAATAGGGAATTAATTCCCGATTAACTAATTATCGTGCGAGAGACGAAGATCTTGTTCACGCACATTAGGGATATTTCCTGTGATATACCCAAAATCACTAGACAGGGATTATAAAAATAAAAGGATCTAATGACATCTAACTGATGAAAATTCGTAGCTTTCTCTGTAATATATATATATATATATATATATATATATATATATATATATATATATTATCTGTGTGTATGTGTGTTAGACCTAGGCATATGTTTATATATGCCTAAGTCATACTGTTTATACATACGAATAAAAGCTTTCTTTACATTTTATATGACAGTAACATTTTCTGTGATAATCAAACATGGAATAAAGATGTATAAACGATAAAAATGTCAGTGCGTTTTTATAAGTGTTAGAACAATAAAATTGCGTTTTGCAATTGAATTTCGAGTTCATATCTAAATTATAGATAACTTAAAATGATTTTTATAGAATATTGAAAATTAATTTTACTAACATACTTCATTTATGTTTTTGTAGAGAAAAATGTTTTCATGTATGACTCTAATTTTATCACCATCTTAATTTTCTATTTAACGACAAGTTTGTTCTTCATTGCTTATTAGTTTTTCACAGTAAAAATTAAAGAAAAGAAAAGCAATTAAATCGAAGAATGATTTCTAAACTTTTAGTTCTTTCTCCGCTAACTAGTAATGTATGATCTTGATTCATGAACGGGAATTAAAATTTCTTCATTGAAAAATTTTAGTAGTTGAAAAATGATAGCTTTAAAAAATAAGTTCAATAAAATGGAAGTCATATTTTGTAAAATAATGTGTAAGAACTATTTCGATGTATGGAAATTTTCCAAAGAAATCATTTTAAGAATTTGAATTTTAGGAATAGGAAGACTTAAGGAACAAATTTTTCTTAGACCCTTTTTGGAATATTATATATATATATATATATATATATATATATATATATATATATATATATATATATATATATATATATATATATAATTTTCTATAGTTTTGTGATGTTATAAAGGAATTTTTGAACACAAGTTTTAGAAGTAATCTTTTTATAAAAGGAGTTTCTTTGGATTTTAATTTTTAAAGTATTGTTTTTACAAAAATCAAAATTTTGAAAAATTTTATTTAAATATTAATTTTGTCAGGAGATGATTTCCATAAAAAATTTTTATAAAAGTTTTGTTAAAGAGCAATTTCAGAGAATCTGAATTCTGTAAAAAAATCGACTATATAAGTATATAAGTTAAAATTTTGTAAAGGTGTCAATCCTGTAAATAAGATACGACGCTTTTGGCAAATGTTTGTAAGGTGAGGGTTACTATAAATTAGAATTTTTTAAATATATCATTTTTGGTAATTTGACTTTTGAGAAGAATTAATATAAGTTAAAATTTCGAAAAAGGATCTGATATAATATAAAATTTTGTAAAGGAATCATTTATATAAATTGAAATTTTACAAGGGAGTTGATTTTATGAACAATTTTGGGAGTAGCTCCGTTTTATCAAAGAGAAACGGTTGTTTCTTGTGAGTTTTATATTGGAGTCATTTCTATAAATTATAATTTATAAAATAAGTTGTTTTATAGGTCTAAAATTTATAATTTGAAATTTTGTAGAAGGTCCCGTGAAAGAATCTTAATTTTGATCTTTACCGATCATTCGTCATATCTTGTCTTTTATTTGATACTTTTTTCAAAATGCTTGGGCAACGTATTAAAAAATTGATCAATGGTTGAAATTTTATATTATTTTGTATATTTAAAAACAAATATTCTTAATCATTCTATGAAGAGAGTTCCAATTAAATTTTCAACGTACCTGAGATAGAAACATTAGCAAAAGAGAAGTTCATTTATTTTAAAACCATGTTCCATTTGCAGCTCGTGTATCGGTGCACGCTTACTGCGGTTCAGTGTTTCGCAACCCTTTCACGGCGAGGGCACCTTAAAGATTCTGTTAGCAAACTGAACGAGTGGAATTCCCTCGACCAAGTGTTCCGAAAGCTTTACTTTCTCATAAGGCGGTAGCGTTTCTGTTCTTTTCTGGAACATTCCTCGTTTGAAACGTAGTTTTTAATGGGCCGAAAATGAGAGTAAAAATTGATTAGCGAGCGCTCACGGCGTGAAATGATGTGCTTAACTGTTTAAAAGCCTCTTGTTTTGAATTACCATTGCATCTGTACGCAAGGGAAGGTTGTTAGAGGAAATCATAATTAAGCACACATCTATGCATTTTCGAATCGATTTCCGATTATCTGTTTTCCAGAATGCTGTTTAGGTTAACTATAACCGTGAGAATGAAAATGAAAGCTTTATTGGTATGAGAGCAGAAAACAGATCGCCCCATAAATTACTCAATTTATGTCCATCTGTGTGTGGATCTTGAAATATAAGCAGTTAAGATATCGATTTTCTGCAGTTTAACCTATGAAAACATTCTTAATTTTCTATAATTTTGTGTTTTATGAAAAATAAAAGATGTCTAATTTACGAAAAGCATTAGGTACATACTTCATGGTGAATAGTTTGATGCCTGAAATATTTTGTATCTTGTTTTGAAAAAATTGAGGCTGTATTGATGTGTCACGAAGGAACATCCTAGAAATCTCATAAAACACACACCAAGACTCACCGGGGCCCAGTAGTTGGACTCCGCTTTTCAGAGTGAAAGGTCTTGTGCTGGATTCCAGTCACTGTTTGGCAATGGGAGATGGTTAATGTGTTTCTATTTGCTGCATATAAGTTTTTTGAGATAAGTATTTGCGAGTTTTCCCATTTTCTTCTCATGAATAATGACAATATCTATAAAACATCTTCTTGCGCATGGCAACTTGCACAGTGGAAGCTTCTGAAGCAGCCTAATGCCCTAAGACAGACAAAAATGCTTTTTAATTACCTTAGGCAGTTGCTTCGTATGCGATGTCATAGGGGAGTTCTGTAAACATGAAGCTGGAACATGACAAATATATTTCATTGTTTTCAGTAGTGATTAAGATCATAACTGGTAATTCCTATTTTGAAGGGTAAGGCTGTATCACTTTTGTGATAGAGCCTTACTTTTCAAATTGAAAGCCCATCTGAACCACTGAAGCTTAAATCAGAAATGATGTTCCAATAATCAGTGATTCTTTTCATATATAATCTAGTTGGAAGTATAATGGTATTGTGAATGGAAAATCATGAAGTGGATATTCATCATCATTTCAATGATCTTCTCTGGTAACTAAATATCTCTGCGCAATCCAGTAAAATTATGAGCCTCTTCATAATAAATCAATGGAAATCTAGTTCTCTTTTTATATCGAATATCTGAATTTCAATAAAAATCAATCAACTAGAAGACCAAATCATAGTACGTTTCCAATGCCAACCTTGCCAACATTGAATACTTTTAACTCTTCATCGATTCAACTCTGCTGACATCTTCGGAAGTTAAGCTCTGAGACCCTCTGAACTAACTGTTATCAACCAGGTTGAATATCAAACCTGCTACTTTTTAGACATGTGTGAGATGAGAGATTTATAATGTTAAAAATAAAATGACTTTATATATCTATAGATATTATAGTTATTATATTCCCGAGCGTGCGTGGTTGCTTATATTTCCAACCCATGAAGCTACTAAGATAACGTGTGGTATATCTTTTAAACATTGCACATCAGATTTTAAAGTTTCAGTTAAATAATATTAGACTCAATTAAAGTGCCGGCCTAATATCTAACATAGATGTTTTCTCTGGATGCAGGTTTCGAACTCATAGCCTTTCCTTCAATAGAACATCGCCCCACATGGACATCCTAAACGTATTTGTTATTCAAAAAGAATTTATTGACCATTTTATAATAAAATATTTTGCATAAAGCATAGAACACACATTGAACAATCACATTATCAATACTGTGAAGCTACTTACATTACCAAAAATAAAAAAAAATCTTTTTTTTATGTATAATTATTTTGTGAGTTTTCTAGCTTATTTTTAACATAAATATTGAAATATTTGATACTTTCGAAAGTTTACATTTACATATTTATAATGAATACGATATTTTCTCAAATTTTTAGGGAAAAATATTTCTTCAAAATATGGCTTTCATATACAGCGCATCCAAAATGATTAATTGAACTTAAAATATCAAAATTGGCAAACAAACATCGTTGTACGCGGAAGTTGCCCTTCGAGAACAATAGGGCAGCACCACGTGCAGCTTGGATCAATTTTCTTAGTTAGTCTCCTCTCTGCCCCTTCCATCGGTCAGAAGCAGAAGATTACTCGATGAATTGTTTGAAAAATAATTCCACATCCCCCTCCATACACTCGCGAGTGCTGGCTTTTAAAACAAGACAACAACGGGAAACGCTAGTCAACCCCCAGTCCTTGACGTCATTAGTGCTATTCCCCGATGTCGGGGTTGGGCTGTCGGCACTAATGGTCCTATAATGACGCCGAAGTTGCCCGACAGCTATTTTGTATTTAATAGCTCACCTCCTCTTCGCCGCTTTAATCTCGAACGCATATTTCGGGGGGGAAGACAGTGGAGGTCCGGTGAGAATTTAAGCCTTAATGATCTTTGCACCCCCCCCCGCAAGTGATTCGATTGTTGTTAAGAAGTATCGAGACCTCAGTGGTCGCTGCAGCCAGTCTACTTCACGTCCGAATTACGTTGAAGATGCCCTGTCCCGGAAGACACCTTCTCCAAGGAACCATGGCAGCAGAATTTGGGAAAACAGCGCAAAATGACTACATTAAATTTGACACTAGTCCGTAGTTTAATAGCTTTATTTAATCTTTCCTTTTCTAATATGATTATGAATTAGACAGTGTTACTCACATTTATACACCGTTCATTTAATATTATTCTACTGTAGCCACTGCTATCGTTGTTGCCTTTAGAGGGTAGCAGGTTCGTTACTGTATTCAACCGAAGACCATCATCATTAAGGAGGAAATGCATGATATGTCTAAGTTGATCACAGTGTCTAGTATTGGAACAGTACTCTCCAGAGTGAAAGTTCCCGGGTTTGATCTCAACCTGTGTTGAGCAACGGGAGATGAATGTCACGCTACTACCTTCTGCATCCATCTCTTTCAAGGGAGGCTGTGGTGGCCTAGTTGGTTAGGGCGTTCCTTATTAGTATCGGAAGGTAATGAATTCGAATCCCGACCCAACCAAAGATCCGTCGTATTTACTATTGGTGGTTGAGACACGTTAAATAGATCGTGGACGCAATATCCTCCATATGAAGTGATACCATTATAAATAGAAGACCAAGTATAAGAAAGTATCTGCTTGGTCCCTGCTTCTTAACTGCGAAGATTTTCACCCAGCTGTTTATGACTGGTAGAGCCTAAAGCAGGGACTAGATACAGGGAAGCATACTGATGCATAACAATGTCTTTCGAAGGAGGAGGTTACCATGGAGATTTTCAGGTTTCCTCCCTTGCGATATCTGAATACACCCACTTCTAATAAAATTCCTCTCAAAAAGCAGGGGACATTAAAATGTCTTACAAACGCCTTAGGACGTTTGGCTTCCACTATGTAATGTGAAAATGTTCTGTCGTTGTATAATAGTCCGACGACGGTGTGGAAAGTCGATGTTTCGGTTCTAACTACTATTATAAACAATGGGAAATGAGTCTGTATTTCATCTTTCTATTGACACATCTTTCAGGTGAGTTCTTGGGAGTTTTCCATGATTCCTTCTCTGTAACACACGTAAAAGCAGCCCACTTTGTATGAAAGTCGTCTCTACATAAGATTCTACAAAATTTTATAGAAGCTTTCGCATGTAGGTTTGCCAAGTGATTCATTTAAAAAAGAAAAAAAAAAAGAATCTATTTCTACAATAAACTTGTTTTCTTACATTTAATCACAATTTTTGTCACAGTTAAAGAATGTTTCACTGGAGAAAATTGAGCAAACTTGACTGAAGCAATTTTGTTACTAAATATATGGTCCCATTTATTTTTTTATGTATCATTTGAGAGTTTATATAGTGTATAATAAATTTTCTCCAGTCCCAAATTTAAAAATATAGAGAAATGCTTCTTATTATTCAAATGTATAAAATGACTAAAAATTTTAAAATTTTGTGAGAAAAAACTACTAACTTTCGGTATGGGAATTTGATTAACGATCTAAGTTTGGCGTTGAATTGTTATCTTCGAAACTAAAATTTACATAAGAATACACTTAGCCAAAAGATTTAAGTTTTCAAATCTTGATTGTATCATTATTTTATTTTGTGAGTGAATGAGTATATAGGTTAAGGAAATACTTGTTTGATAATATATTTAATATATTGCTTTATTATACTGGCAATGTACTACTAGTACATAAAAATATAAACTGCATATTACTTATGCAAAGTATGAATTTTTTTTAATGTAAAATAAATAAAATTTGCGCAAAATTTTAAAATAAAATTATTAGTATATTGATTTGTTTTAAATTTAATATTTCATTCATAAAATTTTTTTACTACCTACCCATTATATTTAATTACTGTTTTTGATTCTATCTTAAAATCGGTATATTTACTATTTTGTATTATGCGTTGGCAAAAGGAACTACGTGTGTTAAAGAAGTAGCATTTGTAAATATTTTTCCAAAACATTACCTCTCCTACCCTCTTTTTCCCCGCGAAACATTTCCCGCGCAATTCTGAGCTCTAGTTTCATATTAAACGCACATCCACTCGAATTCTGCGGTTTTCATCGAAAGCGAACTTACAGTGCACAAAACAAACAGAAACTTTTCCCTCCTATTCTATACTTCTCTTAGAAGAGAGGAAAAAGGAAATTCAATAAGTTCGAATGATTTCTCCCCTTTCTCATTCTCGCAGAATTCAAAGGGAAAAAAAAGGGATAGAAAATTTCCCTATCGCCTTTTCTCAGACTTTTTGGGGGAAAAATAAGGAAGAAAGCTTAGGCTTTGCAAAAATTACGGAGCCAAGTTCCTTCACAGAATATATCGAGAATAAAGAACAGAAATCATATGGGTGTATGCGCGTGTTTTTAAAGGAAATTCATATCTATAGGAACAGTCTCTCAGTCGGGAAGTAATTTTCTTATTATTTGACCGACGTGTATACTTTTCCCGATTTTTCCCCATTGCTTTTCTGGGTTGACTGGAAAGGAAGGATTGATTTCTGAAAGGACAGAGCGTGGGATTTTTCGGGGGGGAAGAAAATAAAACTCGTTTCATTTTGAAGTCTTGATTGTAAAAATCTGGGTGCAAAGTGTGGTACTGGCTGCCATTATAATCTGAAAATGGATCTGAATACCATTTCTCTGCATACATTTTCTTAACTTTAAATTTTCTCTCAGTTATTTTACAAGGGCGAAGTTTTGCTCTGTGTACAATAGCTTATATTTCACCAAGAAAAATATTTTTATTGGAATCTAGTCGGAAAAATCTCAGTTTTAAAAATAGAATTTCATAAAGATTGTATGAGTAAAACAGCATAATAAAGTTATTTTTAGATAGTTTAACTGTCGTAACCCATTATTTTTTCTAACGGTGGGCACTGGGTGTTTAAACATTCGCCACAACAAGGCCGGAAACTGCTACTCATTTAGTGTTACTCGGGGGGGCTCCTGTGAACCAAGTCATGGAACCAAATAGCATTACCCACATCACACCACCACAAACCAGTTTATAGGGTGGACCATATTCCTCCATCGTTTCAGAAGAAAGGATTAAGAAATGCAAAGAGAGAGAGAAAGGAAGGAAACGACCATGCCCAAACCGGGATTCGAGTCCATGACCAACAGCCTAGGAGTTAGGAACGTTGGCCACTTAGCCATTGGCCGGCAAACCCATTGATGGTAGCTGAGTTGCTAATACTCTTGCCTTCAATTTATTAGTTTACATGTTTGGTTTCTGTTCGGTTATTTGCTGGTTTGTTTCTTATTTAACGGTTATTTTTCATACACGAGATTTAATTAGGCCTTGACCTGACGCGTAAGGTGGGCAACAAATCATTTCGAAAAAGGTCCTCAAACTATTATCATATGACCATATTTACATTTAATATTACTATCTTCTCTTCTCATTAGATTTCGATGCCACAGGCGGACGGCCTATTCGCGGAGCGAGTGAGTGTAAAGGCCTTTTGATGTCCGCTGCGGGATAAGACCCCTCACTGGAAGATAACTGGACCTTCCCATCGGGCAATTAAAACACAATCACTCCAGCAGACGCGTTCCTGGCCAGACGAGTTATCACCCCGCTTGGCAGATGTTATGGACAATCCTTCTAAAGACGGTAGGTTCGAAACCAGTACAAACTAGACGTACCCCACGAATTTGGGGAAGTGATGTATACTCGTTAGTTTGCTGGTGGGGGTTTCACATTACATTTGTAGAAGAACACTAGACTCAATGTTTCTTAGTGTATACCAAAGATTTTTAGTGCTATGGTTTTCAGTTGAGTCAACTAACAAACCTTCTACCTTACGAATTCGAAACCGGAATAAACCATAACAACCCCATGAATTTAGGGAAGTGATGCATACACGTTGGGTTGCTCGTGAGGGGGGGGATTCACATTTCATTTGTAGAAGAACATTGGACTCAATGTTCTTTAAGATATATCAAAGATTTTAGTGCTTTGGTTTTCAGTTGTGTCAACTGTCAAACCCGCTACCTTACGTGTGTGTAAACTACATAGTATCCACCTGACTACTTCGATTCTCAATACTCAAAAATAAATGAATTAGTTTTTCTATACAAATAAGAGTAAGATATTCATTGCTTAAATAAATACAAATTCAACTATAAACGGATAAAAGTTATTTATTAGATATTTTGAGTTTAGAAAGAAATCTGTCGATAACTTTTTTCTAGTTCTGTATGAAAAATGGAAAGCGAAGATTAAAAAAGAAGGAATTGAATCTCTCCTCTCCTTCTTCCTTTGATCCATCAATAAGTGACTCAAAGAATCAAATTACAGGTCCCTTCCTTTGTTTTTCCTCCATATAAGGGAGTTCCACCTAATGGATACACACTCATCTGTCACCTCCTCGGACCGTTAATTGATTTCTGGAAGGTGCGCACTTCCTGATAGTCCCGTGGCAACACCACACCTTGTTAGCTGCCACTGCTAAGAGACAGTCGCCTCTTCGTGGTGCACTGGAAAAGCAAAAGAAAAGATCTGTTTCTCAAGTGAAATCCCTACTTAAGCTTTTTTAGAGAACTGGCTTTTGGTGTAACATGACTGTGCTTCCCCTTATTGATAGACGTGACCTTTTGTGTGTGGGTGTATTCAGCTTTTCCACTTCCTTTTATGGGAATTTTATATAATATATTTGTGGACTACCTACTGTGTTCATTTGACTCTAAAACAAAATACTTTTGTTAGATATTGTATTTATGCGACGTTAGTACTGTTATATAACGGATAAAGTGTTTATTTCTGGTGGGATAAAATGTCGAATCCTGAGAAATTATTTTCAAGTTAAATTGCACTTATACTATTGTGATAATATGGTGATCAACATTAATTTCCATCTACTTGTGTTTAAAGTTATACTAGTTTTTTCAGAATTCATAGAGCCGAAAGTTTAATGCTTTGGATTTCGGATCAACAGTTTATGTGTTCGAATCCCATCTCTGTCTTGGATTTTATGGTGATTCGGAATCTATTTTAAACTGAGTGTTAGTTAGACTTTGAGTGCAAAAAATGGTGATTAAGTGACAATTTGACTAGCAAATCATTATTTAATAGCACTTTATCTTGTGAGATGTTTGTGATTGTTTGATTTTATGGTTATTGAACATTTCTGAGCAAGAAATACCAATACGACCAATATAAAGAGTTTTTTCATATTTCACATAAGATAATCTTCGTGAACTTAACATCAATTCACCCTAAGTGACAGGATTTAGGAAACAGAAAACAGCTGCCTTTATTTTTGTTGGTGAACAGTCCGTGAATCGAGCCTGTTACCTTTCCCTCCGGATATAAATATTTTACCATTTAATTCCGCCTGAGACATCAGAAATGAGCATTTGGACAGTGAAATTTATATAGGGTTTGCCATGGCATGATCGTAAAGCCATGCTCTTGGGAGTAAAGGGTCTTAAGTTTGATCCTAGTTACTCCTGAAGAACCGAAGAGGAATATTGTGTTGGTATTTCTCAGGAGTTATTTTTGTTTTTTCTACGTTCCATATCTTTTAATTCTAAATATGATCCACTATTCATGAAAAACATTGCCATAAGGGGAAAATCAGCAATGCATAGAAATATTAGACTCATACATATTAATAATTACAAATTTTAATATTATAAATATACTTACAACATATTTTAGCTACTGGGCTATTTCCAATGTGGGATTCAATAATGTGCCTGTTACTAAAGTTTGCCGAACAAAAATAAAAAAAAAGCGCGCATACACACACAGGTTTTTTTATTTATTATTTAAGTAATGAAAGCATTTATTTCATTTTAAAAAGATGACGCTAGTGCCAACGTTAAATATTTATAATTTATAATCAGCCACTAGTCCAAATACAAGTATCCAAGCCATAATTTAACATTTTTAACTATAAAATAGTTTACATTTAGTAATTTTATTACTCCGTTTACAACTATCTATCTCAGAATGTAAATTTATTAAAATAGGAATTCTGTTATGTCATGCCTATGCTCCTAATATCACAAGCCAACCCATAATATGGAACCCTAATCAAGTTACGTGATTAACACTTAAGCTGGTATTATCCTATCTGTACTCACCCATGCCAGTATAGGGATACTGATTTTACTAAACATTTATTCTCTATGAGCTTTTTCTCTACAATTATGGTTCATTGGTTCAGGTATCGAACCCGCAGATTTTCGGATGCAGAAACGACTGCCTTTTTCAACAAATTACCATAGACTCTTCCTTTAGCATAATTTATGTACAAAAACACTAAAAATTCAGAAAAGTTTCATTTTTTTTCAATTTAGATTGTTAAAAAAGTAAAGAAAATAGTCCATACGCTTCTTTAAACTTGCAAATATGCCAAAACTTGACTGCAATGTAAGTATTTCAGAGCATTATTTAAAAGTACAGAGTCGTAGTCAGCACAGAAGTTACTTAACGCGGTTGCATTCTGGGGAACCGCAAACTGATGTGGCCGAATGAAAAATTGATTTATCCAACCAGTCGAGACCGAGGCTGTTGATCTAAATAAGATTAGTTACCCCCGTTTTTTCCCCCAATGTCACCTCTTTATTCGAAGGGAATAAAATAAATCTACTTATTTCGTCTTCTTCCTCCACGATGTCCTGTCACCTTTGGGTGTCCTCAGTCTAAGGAGACATGATTACGTATTCTATTGTATTATTACGACAGAATGGCAGCTTATAAAATGGGAACAAACTTTAGGACTGTTCTCTGTTTTAAATACATTATTAATGCATTAAAAGAACCACTGTGTGCGTGTGTATTAAAGTTCTATTAATAAGAATTTATTTTGGGAGTTGTTTCATCAAGAATTCATTTTATTGGAGAAAACAGAATGTATTTAGATACTGTGCGTAAACAGAGTATTTTCTAAATACAAATTTCTAGTTTCTGCATCCAAATTCTGCTATTGAATTTTTTATACTTCACTTCCCCCAAAAAGTCATATATACATATATATATATATATATATATATATATATATA
>JAPDSC010099052.1:449635-462946 GCA_026290005.1 Latrodectus geometricus | reverse complement strand
ATATATATATATATATATATATATATATATATATATATATATATATGGTTAGACTATGTTTTACGGTTCCCCTTTGATTCTCGCCAAGTTGTGATCACAATTTATCGCCAAGCTGGGCAAAACCGACTCGTGTTCTGATTGGTTTAGATCCAGTCGAGGCTCTATTTGTATTTTCTGATTGGTTACCTGTTTGTACTGTAATCGGTGCGAACAGGAACGACGCCAAAAAAGTTTTCAAGTTCATCAAAGATATATATATATAATGTGTGTCTAATTGTCTTGTTGGAAACTCCTTAATGGCCATGAATGGCTATACTCTTTTATTTCTTTGAATGACCATAGATCTAGAAGCCATATTAACCAATGAGATATCAGTATACCGAGAATAATCTCTAAATGGTTTAGCTTACATATTGTATTGTGGAGGAATTTAAAAATTCTACTTTATTGAAAAAAAATGGCGCAAGGCTTAACTCTTACCTAATTTCGAAGTATAACATTTTCATAATATAAATTTAAATCTGAACGAAATCACAAAAGTAAAACTGAAAAGCAGTTTAAAACAAAAAATATTCTAATAATTAACAAGTAACATATTTAATTTGTAAGGAAAAGGGGGGGAATGTTTTCAAGAAAAAGATGTAGTCGTGGCCGCACATAAATGCACCCACTAACACTAGATCGCTTGGACTAAGAAACTTAGAAAACTGAAAAGGACATCTGTGCTTACACAAAGATGATCTCATAAAAAAAGTGCTCTTACGTCACATATATAATATTATAAATTCATATGTGTGAGTAAGTGTAACAAATCCATGTTTTAGAAATTAAGGTATGAGTGTATGCCTGTTGCAATGTAAAAAGGATGTTGCGTTTTTACTCTATGCTTCCATATCTGTCGGGGGGGGGGGCTCAATAATTTTTAAGGTTTATCAAACGCAATACATGAAATGATGCATTATTTATGATTAACAGTCTCGAAATGAAAGTATTTGGCTAATATTCTAATGTTTTGTAATTGTTTTTGGATATAAATTTATCCATTTTTTAATGAAAAGATGAAATATATCTCAGTATCATTTGTAAGTATAGAGACCAAGCTGACAACTGAGTGGATCTTTAGTTCATCATTTCATGAATTGGATTTCCATCATTGGTCTTAGTAGTTTACAATTTCTGGTAAATTGGGATTCCTCAAACAAATTAGCAAACAAGGATATTCAGAAATATAATATGTGTGATGAAAATATAATTAGTCTTCTCAAATTTCTTAAAGGCAATTGAATGAATGTGAAGAAACATAAAATTCTCAAGGTTTTGTCATCCAATAAAAATTGAGTAGTCCTAAGAATCAATGCTTTAATTATAAATCCTTTTTATCTATTTGTGCATATTTTGTTTTTCCTATTCTACACCAGCCTTCACGTTTGAACACTTTGAGGGATGTAATGACGTAATATAAAGGCTTTATCTTCTTTTGAAAAGGCCATTTTTACTTGAATGCAAACTTCTGTAGAACTTCCGAATGTTTTGTGATCTGATTAAGAATTGCCTCTGTTTTCCCAATTTCATTAATTTTCCCTGGGCGTTCCCATCAAGGGGGATTACTTCATAATTATTTCCATGAATTTCCGGTGCTTTACAAAATCCTAAATTCTAATTTAATATGTAGCATTATCTCCCAGGAAAACATCTTTCGAATAGATCCCATGAGGCATTGCGCCCTCCAGTGAGCTGCATTGTGTTCGGGAAAAGTGCTGCACCCCTTGATCGAAAGGAAGTCTCTCCAGAACTTACTGAAAGGAGTAATTCCGCTCGAATTTGTTCATTATATTACATAAATAGTTCTGGAGGAGCTATCCGTAGTGGGTGGCATTCCGACGGGTCCCCCACCCCCGTGGGGACTTATTTTATTGGGAGATATACATCCCCCGGATTTCTTCGCAGATGTCGTAATAAAGGAAAAGGCCTTATACTGAAATTAAGGCGGAAATAAACACTCCCGAGGAAAAGTTTCCCCACTGGATTGTTTGTCGACCCCCTAAAACAGGAAGCGGAAAACGGGATAACATTCCTTCTGGAAAACGCTGACGATAAAGTTTGGAAAATTGCGTTCCTCCGATTGCTTTGTTTCCTTTAACTGTCTGAAAACGAAATCGGGTGTTCGAAAAAGGGGGTAGAGAGTGATGTGTTGCCACGGCTATCTCCTAAATTTATTCAATTACTTCTGCCAGGAACCCTGATGGGCTGGATTGTTTTCGCTTCCCCAAGGTTCTGGCGTCGTTTGGACACCGTTTCTTTGTTCTCGCTCCCCACCCCTCAAGGCTCGGTTGGATCAAAATATTAAATAGGAGGATGATATGGTAATGAATAGGGGTAATTGCTTCTAACTATCTTAAGCATTTACTCCGATTTGGAGATACTCTACACTTGATTTAGTTTTGATCGGCTTTGTATCTGCAAATGCAGTTATTACAATTATCCTTCCATGGATGAATATTAAATTTCATTAGCAAAAAGTGATACACTAAATCTGTCATTTCTTTAAACCAAAATTTTGGGTTAAAAACACATATTTTTTTTTCATTTTTAATTCTTCAGACATGTTTTGAAATTCAAATAATACGGTATATTTTTAAGCTTTAATTAAAAGCCTGTGGTGTATTGCCTAGACTTCATTTTGAAAAGATCATTTATATGTATAAATCTATTTTTAATTATACTATATAAATATAAAAATTCTTTATTGTTTTATAATGCTAATAAATTTGATAAAAAGGAGACATAAAATATTTATTTTTTAATATTTTTTTTAAGATATATCAAATTTAAATAATATACTCTAGTGTAAGCTTGTTGTAGGCTGGCAATATCTGCTCCACTTTTGCAAGTGAACCGTAATCTGGTGTGAAGTCCGACTTCCTTAGTATACATATATGCCATAGGTACCCGTTTATAGGGTAGGCAATCATTCACAAGATAAGGAAAAAATAAAGAGAGGAGAGAAAGTACATCCATGCCCGAACTCGGATCCGAACCGAGGTCCTCCCCATTCGCTGTCAGGCATGCTGACCACTAATCATGGTGAGCGGCTTATCTATGCTTGAAAGCTTTAATTGCATTTTCACTTATCACGATTGGCATTTAATATCTTATAAGCAAAAAACCAATTCGAGTGTTTGCTTATTACATATTATCGTCTAAACTTTATCTTAATGCTTAACATTTAATAATATTAGAAAGAAATTAAATATACATGTATTTCCACATATGTGTGTTTGTGAAATCACCTGTAGAAAAAATGTTAAAAAGATATAAGTGATTCTAGAACTTGATTATTATCTTTTTATAATTTTTAGAGATTTAAAATTCGATAAAGTATAATAAATGATTCATAAATTACAGAACATGATAATTTCCAATAAAGCGATGTAATTTATTTTATGTCGATGTAGGATACGATTAAAAAAAACGATACGATAAATTTATGTCAGTTTAGATATCAAGTGATGGACTTTCAAGACTCTATCTATACACGTTGCTTTCAAATGTGTAACATCTCGTTTATGAAAGACAATATTAAAATTTTTAATTTAATGTGTTTATCACTTTAAAATCATTTTATACGTGAAAGTCGTTGCCCAATTTTGTCTAGTGAGCGTGTCTGACTGTTGATCGGGAGAACCTGGGTTCGAATCCCGGCTCCTCTCCTTGTATGGTTGTACTTTCTCTTTCTCCTGTCTTTGTCTTTTCCTATATGAATGGTTGCCTACTTTATAAACGGGTACCTATGGTACCTATAGCATGTGTGTACTGAAAAAGTCGGACTCCTCCCCGAATTGCGGTCCAGTTGAAAAAAGTGGATCAGCGCATCCCATATTTCCAGCCTCGCTAGATACGAAAACAACAACAACATACGCGAAAGTCAATCGGACTGGGATTGGTAATTCAGTTTTATTTTGAAGCAGAACAAAATTCTCCCCATTTAGTGGAATTCAGACGTACAAGCAACTAAAGTAAAGACCAGAGAGCTAACCGTGCAGCTTAGTTTGTCAATCTACGGCGTTGTGTACAAACCCACTGATATTTCCCGCCATTAAAAAAAAGTTGAAATTATTCCCTTTATTCTGCTTCTTTGTATACAACGATATCTTTATGTAATGATTAGATGTGTGTTAAGAGATTCCTACTTACATTCTGTGAGAAATAATCGTTTCAGTACTTAAGGTGAATTAGATTTTATTGTCAGTCACATATTCGTAGATTTAAGTTGATACCGCTTATATAAACTAAATTTTAAATATTCCAATTGAAGGGTTGTAGTAACATTGGGAAAAAGAAGGCTCTCTTGAATCTAAGAGTTAATGAAACCAATACCCGATTCAGATCATTTTTTGTAGACTTCTCTAGTTATACTACTTCATGTAGCCGCCAATTGTGTCTAGTAGTCAGCGTCCTGACTGCGGCTGGGGAAGTTCTGGGTTCGAATCCCGGTTCGGGTATAGATGTACTTTTTCTCTCTCCTGTCTTTGTCCTATCCTTGTATGAATGAAGTGTGAATGGTTGCCTACCCTATGAATGGGTTTCTATGGCATGTGTGTTTAGTTGTCATAAAAGATTTCCAGTTTTCCTCTTCAATGGGAGCTACGAGCATATTACATAGAGCTCCAAAAATGTCCGTCATAACCTAACCTACTAATTCTAAAGAAGTATTGTTTCTCCCTAGATATGGTATGGAAATATGATGTGAGAGTTCCAACTCATTTGTCGACCTCGCCACTACATAAGAGTAAAATGTTATGATAATTGTATCAATTTTATTATTGTGATTCAATCTGTAGAGATAGACAATCGGAAAAAAAATGTAAAAAAATAACTAGTGAAGAAAATATTTACATTTTTTAAGATTCTTTTAATAATTTAAGATTCATAGCAATAGCTTTGAATGCTTTTGTCGGAATTTATTCCCAGGGAGGCCCTAGTAAATTGAGTAAGAAAAATGTCTTTCTCTTGTTTTGAATTTCACGATCTAACAGATAAACTTCGTTCCGAGAGAATTTACATGCTTTAAATGTTCTGATAAGATCAATTTCTCCCAGTATGATATAAATTATTTTAAAGATAAAAATCTAGCTCAGGTGCTGATATCATCACTTTTTTGTGTTTCGAAATACTAATGCTGTATATAAACATTTAGTTTTTAAAGTCACTTGAATTGTACAATTGTAAAAAAAATTATCTACAATTCTATTTAATAGGAAGAAATTATACATTTACAAACTTTTAAGAAATCTCTTGAATCTTTATTACATTCGACATTCAACATCTATTGAAGATTTAAATGAATATTGTAAGTAAAGTATAGCTTTTTAGAATGTATAAAAGTATTAAAAAAAGTCGAGTTTTTTTTTTTTTTTAAATGGAAGAGAGTCTTCAAAGTAAAATAGAAAGTTTCAGAAAATAGACGACTGGGAACTATTTCTCATTCTTTGCATTCCAGAGAAGTCCATTGAAAATTGTCATTTCCTGGCGAGTTATTGAAAACTGTGTCATCAACTCTTTATTATGTCATTCCGGTTCGTTTGGGTTCCCTCTTCGACTGTGAGAGCGGGCATCCCGCCAAAGCGGATAAGATATCATCGCCCTCTCTCTTCTCTATCAGGAGTGGGAAAAAAAACAATCTTAGATGTAACCTTTCCCGTGGCCTGTAATGTTTATGCGAGTGGCTGGAGATGGGATACTCTTGGGGGGTCGTCGATTCCCGTATCAGATCCCGAAAAACTTGGTATCCGGTTCGGGCAGGGAAAAAGTGAATTGTAATATAACATGATCCGAAAAGAGCGCCCTCGTTGAAAGTACCCGGGCATAATACCACACTCACGCAGTTTTCTCTTGTATTGATCCGGAACGGAGGCGCTCCTGGATTCGGGAGAGCATACTCGCACTCTGCCCGAAACTTCTCATCTCTTCAGTTCCTCCGTTCGCATCTCGCGCTCTCTCTACGACAACCCCTTTTCTGGATATGCATGCACGAGCCTGAGAATGCGATAATCGTGTGATCGACAACCCCTTTCTTCACCTGTCCGTTGGAATATTAATTGTCGTGAAATTCTATTTTCCCGGATTTAGGATACGTCTCGGAGTGTCGCACGGATTTTGAAGTTTCTGGAGTCGAGGAAAAGTTTCTCTAAATGTGAAAATCACGCGTTGACCACTTGATCCTTGTGGGGGAAAACAATGTTCGTCTTCCCCAAAAGATGATAGGAGCCTGATCTTACAGGAGACGACTCTTCTCAGTGGATAACCCAATTTTGTTCCTGAAACTGTTATTGTTTTTAGAGATATAGTGTGCCAGATTTTGTTTGTACAGAATTTAAGAGTGTTATAACCTGTTGGGAAGTGTTCTAATGTCCACGCTTCTATTGCTCAAAGTTCGCACTGGGGTGGTAGTGTCCTGGTGTGGGGTTGCCTACGAGGCGTATTAGAGTATCCGTCCGGGAGTTAGAAATCCCCTGTTTTCGCCAATGCTAGATGCGCTGAAAGTGTTGTTTGTCCTGACGGGAGCGAGTACATATTTGGGTGAGTAAAACATCAAAAATTTAAAAATAATTCTATTTATTTAAAAACATTTTATACTGTGATTCCATTTTTTTAATGTTATAATGTTGTTACTATGACTCAAAAATTTTTTTTTTATATTATTGTTTGATACCAAACGTTTTTATTCCATGTTCAAATATTAAATTGATTAAATATCTTGTTTGATGCCTTGTAAAAAATACTTCTTATGGCTAAATACTTTTTCAAAGTACTCTTCTAAAACAGAGAAATACGTATATAATTAAATGTATTTGTGTATGTTTCTCTTTTATTTTGTCTTTCCATATATTTTTATACAAATAATATTTATCATAATCATAATTATATATTGGTTTTTCTATCAGTCAAATAATAAATAATTATTTTGTATGATTTATTTTCTTATATATTTTATAGAAGGCATAGGCATATAATTAAATAGCTAAATAATTGCTATTTAATTATATAATTAAATAGCAAGTAATTATTTATATTTGATTTCCTACTAATTTTGAAACTATCATTCCTCAATAAAAAAAAAAAAAAAAAGAAAGAAAAGAAATAATAAATAAATAAATAAAAAATCAATACCGTTTTCTTATAACTAATTATAAAATTTTCTCTAAAAATAGTAATTACGAGATAAATAAAATACAACATTAAAACAAAAAATGTTATCAAATGTAAATGTTATATAAAAAGAAAGATATCTGAAACTATGTGCTATGAAACGTTCGTTTAAACTTACAATTCACAGAATTTTCTAGAAAAACGAGCTAAATTGCTTCTTAACATTTAAGATTTAAAAGAAATCTTTCCAGGTCGTGAATTAAGGACCTAAAATAATATGATTTTTTTAAAAATAAATTGTCTGTCAAACGTTAATGTGCTTCAAAAATAGTTGAATAAAAATTCCGATCGGATAGAATCGAATCAATCTTTTAACGGGCAGTGAGATAACATATAGATATAATATTGCTTTTAGTTTTTTAGTGAAAAAGTTTATCCGCCTTTAATCATAATAAGTTTGTTAATCCAAATTAAGTTGGTTCTTGACAGAAGAAACAGATATTATACGAAATTTATAAATAAAGAAAAAAATATAATTTATACCAAGTTATTGATGTAAAAAAACTGAAAATTTGCTTTGAAAGCTGCGTTTCAATAATATATATTATTTATATTTCATCTATTTTCATTTTAAAAAAGACAGCTTTTTAATATTGACTTTTTTTCATTCGTTTCTTTAAATTTACTATTTCTTATTAGAATATTTTAATTTAAAACTAATTAGAAATTATGATTAATATCGTTTTTTATTTTAGTTCTTATTCATTAGAAATAAGTTTGAATATAATACGGTGCTAAAATATTTAAAATTTTATACATCAGACTAGTTTAAAAAATAATTCGAAAAAATATAAATTTTTATTAAAAACTATTTTTTGTGAGGATGAATTAATATATCTAATCATTTTTATTAAATGGTAAATAGCCTAAAGTAAATGGAAAATAAATTTAGTTCAGTGATTTATATTTGTAATTATTTTTTATTTGTTAAATGTATAATAATTTCATTCAAAATTATAATATATGAAAAACTGACAATAATAGAACAAAATATATTTTGAGATCACCTTTTCCATATTTTAAAATTTGTGCTTAATTTCTTCCTTATATTTTGTACAGATGAAAGATATTTGTATGTTTCGTAAAATAAAAAATAAAAGTAATTATTAATATTTATTTTTTTTCCGTTCTTTTCTTTAAAGTTAAGCACTTCGATATGATTAAAATAACTGTATCAATTTGGATTTTAGAAAAAAATTATCAGTTGTTTTCATTTTATTTTAATATGTGATTAAAAAATAATTTTTTTATTTGTAAAATATTTAATCCTTTAATTTGAAAAAAAAATTAAAATAATTAAGGATTATTAGGAATATTTTAAAAATATTGAAGTATTATTCCGTATTATTTTTAGTACTTTATAAATATACTAAAGTATGTAAAATATTTAAACATTTTTTTTAGTTTTTGAATAATTATTTGCATTTAAATAAATATAAAATCATTACTTAAAGCGGTATTTACGCATACGATCATAGATAATATTTCTCATTCTTTCAGAACACTTGTTTTCTATTAATGAATTTTAATAAAAATCGGTTGTAACGGTTTTATATTATTAAAAAATATTATTATATAAAAAGCTCTTGCAACTTAGAATGAAACAAATGATATTTAAATAACTAAATATTGTTCGGTACATAATAAACAATGCTTGAAATTTTAAGAATACTTGAAAAAATTAACATAGGAATACATAAGACTTTCATAAAATTTACAGTTTCAGTTTTGCTTAGTTGACATTAGTATTATAATATAGCCAAAGTGTGTTATTGAAATGAAGTAGTCTGATACAATGCTGTTAACTGTATACACACACACACACACATACACCCCCCCCACACATATATATATATATATATATATATATATATATATATATATATATATATATATATATATATATATATAGCAGTGTTGGTAGAATCTACAATTATTTAAAAATATATTAAAAATGTATTAAATATATATTATTTAAAAGTTATAAAGAATTATGCATATCACTGAAATTTCTTTTCTTTAATGTGCTTAAATGTGTGGCACATGAAAATAATTTATGGTAGATTCTACAATTATTTAAAAGTAGGTTGTTTTTAAAATTATAAAGAACTATGCATATCACTGAAATATGAATTTCTTAAATTGAAATATGAAATTGAAATATGTGCATGAATGTGTGCCTCATGAAAATAATTTATATTAGACGGACAATTAACGAAGTAATAAAAATGTTAAGTACAATTTTGAAATGTTTTAAGTAAAAATTGAAAACATTTTAAAGCCTAGAAACTGATTGTCTAAAATACATACTTTTGATCTATGTTTGCTTATCTATGATTTCTCCTATTTAATTGATACGATTAATTTCTTCTAATTCTTTGATAAATAGGATTATTATAAAAAAATTGGCAATATTTATTAAAGAGCACTTATGGAATATTTTTGTTTTAATATAATTTATGTATTAAAATGATTTAAAATGTATTACAAATGAAAAATTAAGAACATATATATGCATTTAATTTTGTTTATCTCTACCTGTTTGATTAAACTTGACATGAAAAATTTAAAATTTGATAAGAAAATGAATTTCAAGATTTTTATTATTAATTTTTTCTATTTCAAGATCTTCATCACTTTATTTTTCACTAAAAGCTAAACATTTATTAAGGTTGATAAGATTTCTCATATTTTAAACCTTTAATAATCGTGTAAATAAATCAAAAAAGCTTTTAGTAAAAATATGATTCCTAAATTGAATATTAATTCAATTTCCTTTGAACAATTAAGAATTTAAATTCATAAAAATTTTAATTATTTTGATTCTTAATCAGAATGTAAATTAAAGTTACTCGAATGTTCTGGATCATTTATGGGAAAAGAAAAGAACATGTTTGTCCTTTTTTTTAAATAATTAAAATTAATAAATTATCAAAAGGAAAATAGTTTTGATTGAAATTTTAAACATCATCTATAATTAATGTATATATACATAAATTATTATAATGCAAGTCACAAAATATGTGTTTATAAATTATCAATGATTATCCCAGAAATTTTTTATATTCATTACTTATTGGCATACATTGCATAATAGGAATCATGTTGTATTATTTAATATTAATTTATGAATCCATAAAATATTATTAGATTATGTAATATTAATTATAATAAGTCAAAAGCGTATAATTTACTAGTATCTAAAAAAATTAAGGTATTTTGAACTTTAAAATTGTTTGTTTAAAAAAATCAGAGCTTTTATTTAATTGCAAATTTGTCTAAAAAAAATTACTCGTACTAGGAGTAATATAGCCTAAAATTAAAACTATTATGCCCATATATGTCAACATAACAACTTAAAATCAATTTCTTTCTTTTAGTAGATTTTGTAATTTGTAAAAAAATTTTTTCTTTAGCATTTCGTTGAGCATGCGACAAAATGATAATCACTCCAGCTTTCATTTCAGTGTTTTATGGGTTGGATTCTGATTTTAAAGGAGGATCTGTCTAATGGCTTAAAATCTACTTAAACTTATAAACAATGATTAAATTAATTCTTGAGTAAAAATATTAGATAGTAAAATCTAAACTCTCGCAGCATCATTATATATTTCCCAACGAAAAAAGTGGCATGTTAAATTATCAAGTACAAAAGCGATGACATGATTTTTGTTATTCCGCTAATTTATTACAATTTAAAATAAATTTACATACAAATTTTTTTAGTTTTTATTTTTAATCTGTCAATTCTAAATATATTCCCCGGCAATTATTTTCTGCCAATCACATACCCTGAATATGTTAGCACCAACGCTTAGGAGAAAAAGCTTGCAGGAAGAAATTATTTAACTCTATAATAATAAAGTAATGTTTTATATTTGATTTCTATCAATTAGCTGAAAATGAAAGATGTAAACATTATAAATCACTGAAATTTAATTTAATTTAAAATACTGAATCATTTGTGTTGGAAACTTCTACTTGGGTGGAATTTGCAAGATGTTTAATATATCTTACATCTTGTTTTCGTGTATTTGAACTCTAATTCATTTTCCACGACTTCAGCATTTCATTTATTCCTTATAATTTTCAGTTTATTTTATAAGGCTTTAAAAGAAATCACAGTGAATTTTTTTAAATTTAATTAAATATTCACATTTTTATATGGATATATCTCGTTTCCAATTTCGAACATGTTTTTTACGTTATTTATAATATATACTTGTAATCTAATATAAAAATCTTTAAATTTAAGTCTCAAGAAAATCAGCCATCTTTCTCGTTGCGAATGTGCTTCGAAGCAAATTGAAAAAAACAAAAATGTTTTAATCATTATTATGTTGAACATTATTTTGATTTACTTAAAAAATTAAATTAAGTTTCTGATTCAAAAACGCACATACATATAGTTTCTAATTTTATTTTATTAAAAAATGAATATTTTATCAGTACACGTGAAAAATTTAATTACAGTATTACAAAACTGAAATATTTCATTTTGCATATTGTTCATTCTTTTGCAATTTACGGGATTTATTTATTTCGAATATTTTTATTGAATTGAAGAATATTTATTTGGTAACTAGGTTTGTAATTCTTCAAATGAATATTTAGTTCAATTTTATTTATTTTTGTTTATTTTTAAGTATTTTTCATATTAAGGTCTTAAAATAAAAACTGCTCTCGATTCTTTTCCAAATGTAGAATATGAAAACGTAAGTTATTGAAAAAATTGTTACTATCAATATATTTTCTAGAATTTATAAACTTGAATTTTTATTACCTTTATTTATATTAATATTTTACGAGATACTTTAAAAAATTTTCTTTTATTTCTATAGCAAGTATAAAGCAATGTTATGTTAATCGAGACAAATATTTTATAAATCCAAAAAAAGAAATTTAATTAAAAAACTTTATAAATGTTACGTAATACATAATTGAGTAGTATTTACTACTAATAAAATTTAATTATTTCTTTTTCATAATGTTAATGAAAAGGGGAACATTTAATTTTTATTTATAACCGAATTCGAGATTCTGCAAATAAAATCATCTTAGTTCTTTTATTTTCATATTTTTTTTAAATATTTTTATATAAAAATGTTTTATTATATATATTAGTAGGGGTATATATATATATATATATATAAATATATATATATATATATATATATATATATATATATATATATACCCCTACTAATATGTATAGGGTATATATATATATATATATTCTAATATAATTTATAGCTTATTTTATATTTTCGTATTTAGTTTTTCGTAATGGCCTTGCAGTTTATTTTTTTTTTATTTCTGGATTTGATATATAGAATCAATCTATTGAATAATGTTAAAAAACTAAAATTATTTATATTTTGTATCATTTTTTTACATTTAAATGTGAGTTATTGTTTACTAGCTCTATCAAATTATATCAATATTTGCTACTATTGTATACGAGATTTATAACTTTCTAATTTACCACTTTTAAGATGGTAAATGCTTGCCATTCCTTAAGCAATTTATCTAATTTCAAAAAAGGATTTTTTAAAAGTTAATAATGTGTATGTTATATTTTTTATGGAGTAGATTTCATAAAAGAAAAGAATTTCAGTTTATTTGCTCCTGATTTATTACTTTTGCCACACAACTTTATATTCCTTATGTATCTCAACCGGCAATGAAAAATTATTTTGTAAAATTATGGAGACAATTTAGAGGTATAAAGAAAAAATACAGAAAGATATATATGATATAATAAGAAAGATATTAATGATTAATGTCGTTTAGATACAATAAATTAATTTCACTTAAACATGCCATTTATTTAGAAAACAATTTAGATTAACATGAAACTGAAATTTTTTTGAAGCTCTAAGATAATTTTTTATTTTTAAATATAAATTTTTCTGTTTTATTTCAATAAATTCTTGTTATTTAAAAATTTTTGAGTTTTTGTAACCTTTCCATTGTGATATTGAAACTTTCAATTAAAATTTAAACTTATTTATAAGAATATTGAGATGTAAATGATTTAATATATATATATATATATATATATATATATATATATATATATATATATATATATATATATAT